>SKCR01025286.1:0-119724 GCA_019454045.1 Zanthoxylum bungeanum
ACATTAGATTTAACAACTACAAAACAAATAAACAAAAGACTTACATACATTAACTGAACCATAAAATACATATAGGGAAAATCTACCTATATAAATTTCCAAAACAAATAAGTCAATGCATCATTATAACTATCCTATGGGCAACAATTATAACACGTAATAGATTTAATTCTTCAGAACAGGACTAGCATCATATTTACTAACGCATAATATTTTTAGGCCTATGGGCAACTATATATATTATATTTAGAAAAATAAATATTTTGCTATCTCATTCTAATTAAACACAAATATAATAATTTCCCTCTCAAATTTTGATATTCTAATGTCTAATCACAGTATTTGATGCCATTAAAACTTATAACTATTCATCACTTACATTCTTCATAATTGAAGATATTATGGCTATTTTTAAATTAATCAAATGTAACTTAAATTTGACATCAAATAAATTTTTTATATCCATATAATCAAAAATTTTATCCATGTGTTTATTTATTTATTTATTATTGTTGTTGTTGTTGTTGTTGTTGTTGGTGTTGATGTTCTTATTATTATTATTATTATTATTATATTATTATTCTTATTATTATTATTATTATTATTATTATTATTATTGGAATCGTTGGAAACTACGCCACCAAACCACCTCTTCCGGTCTTAAACGGACCGGGTAAAATCCTCGGCTATCTCAGGCTCTTACAAGAAATGCACTCCCTAAATTTGAATCCAGGACCTTAAGGTGAGATCCTGATCCATACTCCACCAAGCCATTACGCATGTTTCAGTGAAATTAAACCATCTAATTCACCAAAAAAAAACATTATTTACATATATCACAGTTTTACTGAATGCATATCACTCTCAATTTAGATTAAATATGACAACCTCAAGTCACTGTATGGGCACTTTCCATCCTTTCTTGATTCAACCTCCATTCCGCTTGCATACAATGAGTCAAAAGTTCATTAATTGACCATTTTTCCTTATGTGTATTCTAGGAAATTTTGAAAGGTCCATATTCATTAGGCAGAGAATTAAGGATAAAGTGAACTAAAAATGACACAAAAATATCAATTTCCAAGGACTTGAGTTGTGCAGCCAACTCCCTCATTTCCATAATATGCTCATGCACTCCTTTGGTGCCATTAAATTTCAATGATGACAATTTGTTCATCAGAGTTTTTGCTATTGCCTTGTAAGATGTCTCAAATTGCTACTCAATAGCAGTAAGGTAATCTTTCACCCTAACACAATTAGGAATAGTACCACGAATGCTTTTCCCAATATAAGCCTTAATGAGCATCATACTTAAGCAGGTAGATCGCTCCCACCGTTCAAAAGATGCTTTCTCTCTCATTGAGTGCTAAACTTCATAGGCATTAGTGGTTCATCTACTCTAAGTGCTAAGTCAAGGTTCATGCACCCTAATGTAAGGAGAATTTTCTCCTTCCAATCTTTAAAATTATCACCATATAAATTGAAGCATAAAATACATATATGGAAAATCTATCCATATAAATTTCCAAAACAAATAAGTCAATGCATCATTATAACTACCCTATGGGCAACAATTATAACATATAATAGATTTAATTCTTTATAACGAGACTAGCATCAATTTACTAAAGCATAATATTTTTAGGCCTGTGGGCAACTATATATATTATATTTAGCAAAATAAATATTTTTCTATCTCATTCTAATTAAACACAAATATAATAATTTCCCTATTAAATTTTGATATTCTCATGTCTAATCACAATATTTGATGCCATTAAATCTTATGTGACTATTCATCACTTATATTCTTCATAACTGAAGATGTTATGGCTATTTTTCAATTAATTAAATATAACTTAAATATGACATCAAATCCTATATCAAGCCCTATATCAGATTTGACCCAATCCCCTTTAATAGTTCCCAGATCGCATCTGGCCAAAATCTTAATAATCTCCTCAGGCCCAATATCGGAGACCCAAATGGAACTTCGAGTTAGGCTAAAGGCCCCATTGACTTAGGTGAGGATCGACACTAAGTCAAACCTCATTCTTTCCCACCGAAAGGTGAGATTTGGTCATATAATCAACTACTCTTCGAGCAATCGGCTGCCACAACCTCGGAAATAGGAGATAGCATGTTAGTGGGGACCACCATCATTAATGCACGCGCTTCTTTTGCTATACCTCCCCTTTTTGAACCTATAAAAGAGGAGCTCCTCGTAGGGTTTGATTCATTCAGAGCTAAGCTTATCAACCTTAGTAAAAACCAATCATCTTTGCGAGAGCCTCCCTGAAAATCTTTGTTCACATTCCAACCCATCACCCTTATACCAGCCTATAAGGGACAAGGTAGCCTCAAACCTTGCTCCTTTCTTATCATTTATACATACTATCCTTTGCTAACTTGAGCGAGGGTTTATAGCCACTACCACACTGGTTGATAGACACTTCCTGCTCATTCTACCTTTGTTTTGCAGGATCGATAATGTCCACAACCTATAAATTCTCGATTGTGAACCTCAGGTGAAAATCAGCGTCTACAAAATCAATCTTTTATATCCATATAATCTAAAATTTTATCCATGTGTTTAGTTATTTATTTTTATTATTATTTTTGGAATCATTGGAAACCATGTCACCAAACCACTCCTTCCGGGCTTAAGCGGAAAGGGTAAAACCCCCGACAATCCCAGACTCTTATAAGAAACGCACTAACTAAATTCGAATTCAAAACCTTAATGTGAGATCTCTTATAAGAAACGCACTCCCTAAATTCGAATTCAGAACCTCAATGTGAGATCCTTATCCCTACACCACCAAGTCATTATGCATGTTTCAGTGAAATTAAACCATCTAATTCACTAAAAATATTATATACATATATCACAATTTTACTGAATGCATATCACTCTTAATTTAGATTAAATATGACAAGTCACATGCAATACGCTACTGTACAAAATTATAGAACATTCACAACTATGTGTGAAACTAGTATTTCAATTCAGTTTCAACTCTTCTACTGGAATATGTATGTAATAAATATTCTTAAAGATCAAAAACACATACTGTGCGCAAATAATATTAATTGAAAAAACTCCAAAATCGTCTCGCATGCATACATATATAATATTGTAATGGCAATGATGATAAGGAAACTATCATCAACATGACTAATAAGAACAAGGGCTAACTATTTTCTTTCTTCTTTTTTTTTTATTAAAATAAATTCTCAAAGGCCTAAAGTCAAAATTGTATTTATTGAGCAATATTGTGATAGAATTTACTTTATATGATAACTCTTAAGCATGCTGACTTATCAATAAATTAACCTTCATCATGGAAACTATCCATCAGAAATGTGTCTCTATTTTTTTAACCATGGATTTTGTTATAACTGTCAGTGTTCCAATAAGATTTATCGACGGAAATTTATTAATCCATAAATTTTTTTGGTAATCTGACAATTTCTTCTAGTTAAATGAGCTCATATAATAAGAAAATTGATGTAAGATGGAAGGCAGATACCGTTTCAAATCACAAGAGAAAAAGATAATTGTCACAATAAAAAACGTAAAATTATGACAAACATAAATCATATAGGGAAATTAAACTGAAATATTATTGATGGAAAAAAAATAAAAACTCGTTAGATTACAACCGTTCTTATATTAATCTATTTTAGATTCCACTCAAATAAGTTAAATAAATTCAAATTATAATTCGATTAAATTAGAAACTACGGCTCAAATGTATGAAAATTTAATGAAAAAGTTAAAATAAAATGCAAAATTAACTCAGAATAAGAATTCCTAAATTATATAATATTTGGACAAGGATTAAAGACGAATGTGCAAGGAAAGTTGCAAAATTATTAATGGAACAAAGTAGTTATATATGTATTGGAGTACTCTTTTAATAAAAGAATCATAATAAAATTGTTATTTTAAATTAAAATTTTAATTGAATAAAATAACTTCTCATATACACATACCCAGTCTCTATTACTACTGATTTGATTGATTCCAAACTATCATTATGTGTTCATTCATTATTTTATGAATACATTCATCTCAACTCTTAATGAAATTATATCTATCTTTTATGACAAAAAGAAAAAATCTATTGAAAAAACAATATATCATTGGCCACATCGAGCTTAAATACCAAACACATTATATAATTATTTTCTAAATATCATCCAATGAATCACTCAATACTCTAATCTGTCTTATACACCAATTGCAAAGAGCCATCCATCATTTAATTGAGAGAAGCAATAACTGCTCCCATATATGATCGATCCGATCGATGAGAGGGTCAAGGGTCGGAGTTCTGATTGGAATTCAATCGGGGTTGATCCGAGATTCGGTCTGGCGAGATCAATGGTCAGAGATCTCATTGGAGAAATAATAAAAAACCATACTAAAAACCCCATGACCCGAGCCGGGTCACCGGTTGAACTGGCCGGGTTGACAGGTTTTTGGCCGGTTCATTGCCGCCGTGTTCGCATGGATCACTCGGACCGGATCTTAAACCGAATCCTGATTCAATCGGTTCGACCGGTCAATCAGATGGCATATACACCCTGCACATAATATAATTTTCGGGTCTATGCAGGTCCCAACAAATTATATTTTATTTAAATTTAATTCCTTATATTGATTATTAATATTTAATTATCGTCTTTACTACAATTTAAATTAATGAATTCTTTTAATATTAAAATATTAATACATTTCATATTACACCAAAAATAATATTGTGTAAAAATTAATAAAATCCAATATATTACAATTCAATCCTGCACCAATCTCATCCAATATCCATCCCCACATTTCACTTTCAAACTCAATTTCAAGTATACGTATCTTTCATATGTACATTCTACTATGACAATAATTCAAACGTCACATTTATTTATTAAAATTGACCATTACTGACCACAATTGTAGGACACATCTATTAAATTTTTCTCATTTGTTTTTGAATTTTGAGTTTCAAATTGATACAGTTAAGGCTTTTGATTATGCTATGTAGTTAGGTTAGGGTTTGTAATTATCTGAGGAAAGATTAGCTGACAAAGTTGAATGAAAAGTAGTTAAAAATATGGTTAGAGGATTTTCCGTCCTTAAACATAGTTAATTGGATAACAATTATTGATGGTTGTTTTTCGTTCGATGGTAAAATTGGGAATTACCCCTTGAACAAATCTCCCCAACGAGTGAATTTATTTGGTTGTAGGAACCGTACAAATTGAAAGAGACAAACAAACACAGAGACGTGGTTTAACGTGGTTCGGTGGAGAGTGACTCCAGCCTACGCCCACGGGATAAAAAAGAGGAGGATTTTATTGACCTCTGGGTAAATACCGACCCGAACTTTTAACAAAGAAATTAGACAGCATTACATCCCAAATAACTCATTGGATAATGACTAATCTGATCTATCTCTCACAATGTGGACAGGTACACGACTCATTTTCTCTCTCTATCACGAGTTTCTTTTTAGTATTTTTGCTCTCAAATTACAGAGTGAAATAAAAAAAATTTACTATTTCTCATGTTTCCAACGCCTTTTAAAATGACTTTAACCTCTTTTTTTTAAGTTCCCAAAATCACCTTTCAACTAACCTTGATGTCACCTTATTGTATACATTGTATTTTCATATATAGCTTGATGATGAGTCTCTTATAGAGACATCCACTGAAAGTTCGAAAAATTACAAGGATGAGTGTTAGGAAGGAAATGAACTTCAATGAATTCAGAAAATACAGCCCAAAGTCAGACAGACATCACCTATGTTCGGCTTACCTTCTCTATAACCAAAAAATTCGGCCGGATATATTTTAAAAATACTAAATCCGACCAGACACGATACAGTTGTCATTGAATGAGCAGATTGTCAGTTACTGAAATTAAGGAATCTGATTATGTCCGGTCGGATATACAATTCAAATTTAATAGTCGGTCGGCCATGTATCAAGTTGTCAACACACATGCAAAATTCAAATAGCTGGAATCACAGACTTGATTAAGTCTGGCAGGATGTATGTCCCAAAATATATATCCGGTCGGACATATGTTGAGTTGTATCTAACGTTTTGATTGGCAATCACTCGAGAAAAAGTGGAGGTAGGAAATGGATTATGCCTCATCTTCCATATTCAGAATCTCTCCCTTGCACTATAAAAAGAGTGCTACAATCCATAAACAAAAGAAAGAGATTCAGGAAAAAAAACCATAAAATGCTAAAAAATTCTAGAAAAAAAAAAGAGAGAATATGAGCCACAAATCCTTGGAGTTCTGCATCTTCTGATGTGAATCCAGCAACTGCCCAATGTTTAGAGACGTCTTCCAAGCTAAACTACATAGAAAATGTATGATCTGAGGGTACCATTTTATTTATATGCATTCTTGAGGTTCTGTTATTAACATAGTATCTCCGACCGGACGTACATCATGTCCGGCCAGACATACACACATATCTAGCTACTGATAGATATAACATGCTATATCTACTGCCTCTCTAGTTTATTTATCGTCTTCTTATTATTTTATTACTGCCATTTATTATTTTAACATTGCTTTAGTCATTACTATTATCATTTTATGCATGTTACTGACCTATTATCATGTGAAATCATGTTATTCATTTTAGTCATTTTATTAATATTTAGTTCAGTATTAAGATGCATGTTTCTCTATATTTGTCTCTCTGGTTTGCAAAGGACATTCAGCCAAACTTACATTAAGCCCGTCCGGATATTGATAAAAAAAAATCATCGGATATTAAGTGCCCAAAAAAATTTTGTTCAGTCTGGCTATGTATTCCGGTCCGTTTGATTAGTACTTTATCACTACTTTAATTATTTTTAAACATACGATATTTTGTTTGATTATTATTTTTCCATTGTTATAATAGCTTCCGAATATTTATTTACTTTTTTTATTATCTGTGTTTGTGCAATTATGTGTTATATAATATGTTTTGCATGCTCTTGCATTATAAGATATTAGGATACCTCCTTTAAACGTAAATATTATACTGGCATCAGTAAAAGACCATTCTAAAACCAAACAGGTTTAAGTTTGAACCTTGCGAATGGTGTAGTATTGTTGGGGTTTTGGGTAAAATATATGGGTTACGCAACGAAATGCGGGAAAATCAAATTTTCCAATTTCTTTATTTTTTTCTTGGGTAATTAAAATAAACTTATTTATTTAAATCACTCAATAGTCAAAAAACAGAAACTTTAACCCATAAATCATAATTTCAATAAATTACCATAAAACCCCAAAACTTTCCATTTTAATCAATTTAGTCCTAAGTTGTTCAAAACAAGCTTATGTGATTTCTAACCACAACCAAAATGATTTGTACATCAAATATATATTAAAAACAGAATTCTGAAAAATTTTCCAGATTTTTCAGTAATTACATAAATGCCCTAAAACTTTGAAATAAAAATATTAGTTATTTTATGTCCCAAAAATTATCATATATATAGAGTTTTAATATAACAAAAGTGATAAGCAAATGAAATAATAGTAAAAACTTAAAAAAAAGATTTTTAGAAAAATAATAAAAATATTATAGGGTCGGGTCGGGTTGTTTTAGTATCAAACTCGTTACCCAACCAGTAAATTTCAGGTCGAGTGAAATTTTTTTTAAATCCGCGCGGGTCGAGTCGGGTCGCATTGGGTTGGGTTGGGTCGGGTTGCGGATTGATCCGACCCTATGAACACCCCTACCGTTTATACAGACTTCGAAATTCACTATTTCATCGCTTGTAGCAACAACTCTCCTCATCTATCCACAATTCGGCCAATCAGAACACTTTTTTTTTTACTGTCATCGTACTGCCTATGGCGGGCTCTAACGACCTATGATGGCTCTGCTCTGCCACTTCCTGGCCAATACACTGCTCTGCCACTTCCTGGCCAATACACCGCCCTATGACGGCTAGCAGGGCTACTTCCAATGAGAAACATCACGTTTCCCTTAATCATCACAAGTCTTTCAGTAGCTCATCCTCTATATTAGGGCATACGTCACATATCTTTAAGTACTAAACTTATGGTCCCAACTTTGTTCCTCGGGTCGACATACCGAGGTGAATGATATATGATCAAACTTTCTGATTTCTCTAACCAGGTCGGGTTCACACACAATGACCACCTCGGGTCGGCTTTCACAAACAACAAATGCTGCCAAATCTAACATTTATTCTTTGGGTTGGGTCGATATCCCAACTCTGCTCCATCAGTCGGTTCATGTCCTTGGGAGAACTTCTTCGTTCATGTGGCTCGGGCCCTCCGTTTGACTTTAGCCTCCATAGGCCCTTGGGCCCCATCAATCTCATTTTGGCAAAATACAAACCTCATTTCAACCATTCTCGGTATCTGAACTTCTTCCGGGTGAAAAATCACCATCAACAAAATTGATATAAGTCCAATCACCATAATGCAAGAAAAATTAAAAAAAAAAATATTACAGAATGACAAAATTGAAGGTAAAATTCATAATATATCAACATTGAATACTCACCAACAAGTGTGAGGCAACTGAGATTGATGAGTGATGAGAGACCGAGAGCACTGTGAACAACCGAGAGGTCGGAGACCTCGATCTGATACCACTGCAACTGAGAGTCTGAGACAATGTGAGCAAAGGCAAGGCACTGCCACTACGAGACGGTGAGACCAGAGTATAGACTCAGATCAAATTAGAGGTGAGACTGAGAGCCCTGTGCGAAATCAATAGGAATTTGGGAATTGGGACTGAGAGTCAATGAGTTAAGGAATTAGGGATTTAACATTTAAAGTTAAGTAAAATTAACTCAGATTTTCTTTTTTATTTCTTAAGTCCGGGGCCAGGTTGGGCCTAGGGTTTTTTATGTGAGCCCAACTCTGGCCCTGCCATTATAAAGCCCGACCAGGATCAGATTGGGCCTGATTTTTTTGTCATGTATAAAAATTATTAAAAGACTAAAATTATTGGAAATAGAGAACTACAATTCTAAAAGATCTAAATTATTTGAAATAGAGTTGTTGTTGTTGGATTGAGTTGTGATGTCCTTTTCCAATTGTCGATCCCTTTATCTATCCTGCAAATAACCGTTCCCTTCTCTTATTTCTCCTGCAAGCAATCGTTCCCTCCTTACGATCACGTCTCCACCTACTCTAGTTTGGGGGAAAATGGCATATGATGAAGGAAATTCAGCACACATTCAATAGATTTTGTGAATAATGCTTATCCTCAACTCCCCTAAGCTTGGGTTGTTAATTAGCGGGGCTTGAGTTAAATTTTAGTGCAAACACTATTATACAAATTGTTACACATAATATAAATAATATAAATATTCAATTGAATCTTAAAACCACTGTTTTAAAATTATAATACAAAATGATATATATATATATATATATATATATATATATTATATATATATATATATATATATGTTATTAAAATTAATCCATACATCGCACGGTCTCTCGACTAATTACATCAATTTATAATATAGTTTTTCTTGCGGATTTTCACTGATGGCAAGGAGCATAAATTGAAAGAAAACATTAAAACCAACGAGTGGTTGGTTGAGTGGTAGCTGGCTCAATCCTAGGAGGCTCGACTGGGTATGCTCCCCAGTTCGAGTCCCGCTAGAGTCATCATCGTTGGGAGGACCATACCGTACAGCTTTCGGTCCGAATCCGGATTAGTCATGCCCAATGTGTCACTGGATACCGGATGGGGAACCAAAAAAAAAAAAACATTAAACAAACAAATGCAGCCCAAATTTGATGTAATTAATGGCGAAACGTAGTAATAAGATATTTGAAGAGATTAGCCGCCGACAACTACAAGTCCCAAATTTCCACTATTACCACACAATTCATTTTCAAGTATCAGAAATGTGCCCTTCGGCTACATCTACATATAATAATGCAGTTTTTAAACACCATCACAATATTTATTTCTTAAAATGTGACCATTACTGACCAATTTGTTTTAGGGCCCATCTAAATAAACTCTCCCGAAATATATGAATAAATAGAGTTTCAATATATTTTAATAAATGTCAAAATTCCTTTTAAAATGTTTGGTATTAGTCGTAGATAAGAATTTTGATCTTATACTCTGACTTGAATTCACTGTTCACATTAGCTTTATCCTGATTTTTTTTTATGTAAATTATAATTGGTAGCTAGTGAATAATAATTTAAGTGGAAATGAATTTTAACGGTATATTGGATCCAAATTAGCTTTATCCTGATTTTTAAAAACACGTGATAAATTAGCTTTATCCTGATTTTTAAAAACACGTGATAAATTATTATGAAAAATTTAGCACAATTCAATTTAATATTGGATCCAAATTTCTTATGTTGATTTTAGCTATGTTGATTTTTTAAGTGAAAATATGAATTTTTCATTCGATATTTAATAATAACAATAAAATATTGAAAATATTTATATTTTTTAAAAAAAATTCAACAGTTCACCCATTGTTTATAAATTATAAGGAAATTATCAATTGTATACCCAATGTCAAAAATACATAAATTTTGAAATTCTATTAATTGATTCATTGAAATATTATATAAAGTGTATCAAAAATGAAAAAAACATATGCTTATTTTATATCAAATATAAACCTAATGAATAACACATGTTTCAATCGATCGAATACTTAAATTTAATATAAATTTGATACACTTTGTAATTTTTTTTATGGATCCATGAACAAAATTTTAAATTTTTTGTATTTTTTTTTTTTTATATAGGATGTTAATTTTTAGATATACGATTGATATTATTATAATCCTTTTGAAAAAAATAAATTTTTTTTTTTTAATTTAAAATAAGTGATAAAGGTATATATATGATGATGTTTTCCTAAAATCTATTTGTAGCGATAGCTTTATATGTTGGGTACAAATTATAAAGCATTAAATCAAGCTCAACTGCTAACAAACTAATTAAACCCTAAATCTGACAAGCTATCTAATCAGAACCCCAAATTTTTCCGGTATAAATAGGAGACCCAAGTTACCATAACACTCTCACACACACAGCATCTAAGAAAAGTTATCGTAGTCGTAGCTAGTTCAGAAATTTCATACTCGATCGTAATTAAAGATTATGGCTTTTAAGTTGGCTTGTGCTGTGCTCCTCATCTGCATGGTGACAGCTGCAATCACATGTTGCCAATTCGCAAGTGCTGTTCCCCATTCCATAATTTATAATCCCTCTGACAAGTGCGGCGTCAGCATTATTCCTTACAACAATGGTCCCTCTTACTGCAGCCGGTAATTATTTATTTTATTTAAAAAGGGTTTTTTGCTAATATGGGAGATATTTCAACTATGGATAATGAGCTTACTAAAATATTAATTTAATGGGATAATAATTTATTTTCACAAAAGAATTAGATATTCTTTATTTTAACGAATGTAAAATAAAATTATCTTATTAATAAATCAAGATTTTTATTTAACTGATTTTTGAATTGAACGGGGATAGGGGACGGTATATGACTCTATCATTGAAAACATGGGTCATTATTGAACTTCAAACTTGTATCGTTGAATACTAAAAGTTTTAAAATTCAATGACTACTATATAAAATATCGTGTTATTGTAGTTTTCCCCCTTAAAATTTTTATTGTATCGTGCATGCTTAGTTCATTTTCTTTTAAAAAATTAGCTTCTGATTTTATTTTATTTTTTATTTTATGCAGAGAGTATTGAGAATTTAGAGACGATATTCCAGCTGAAGGGAATATATATATATATATATATATATATATATATATATATATATATATATTAATAGAATTGAAAAATAAAGTGGGTGTTAGGGGCTCTCTTTGATCAAGAGAGTCGTATATTATTTCATCCATGCAACGAGTCTCTCTTGTATGATCTTGTCCCTTATCATTAATCATATATTATGTTATTTCTTTGCTTATTGTTTCCTACTATCCCATGAAATAGCTTAATTAGACAAATAACAATTAAGAGAATGCAGCATTTATAACAAAAGGGAAAAAAAAAAATTTTCCGGATTTTTTATTTGATGTTTAAGGAAAATTGAAAATACTTTAAAAAATTTTAAATTATTTGGGGTTTACCCAATGTTTGTAAAATGTATTTGACAAAGCGAAAAACAAGAACTAAAAAAATTAATAATAATTTCATAGAATGAAAGATAAAGAACAAATTAAGGGTTTGACACCCTTTTCTAATAAAACCCTAAATATCACAAGGGTAATTCAAATTATTATAACATAATTAAAATATCCTAAATCTTAATATAAACAATGAAGCAAATATCAGTTAAATCTGAATTTGAAATTAAAAAAAAAAAATAAAATCCGAGAAAAATCCTAAAAATATGGTGTGTTAGTATCATATGTTAGATTAAATATGATAAACATAACATGACTATCAAATAAATAGCGGAAACCAGGAACTTGCCTCCAACCATAATAAATCTGATTCTTCAAATGCAATCTCACAACCCAAGATGTTTCCACAGGAAGCCAAAACCAAATCTTGTTTGTTCATTGAACCACTATAATTTTCTAGTCTATTCAACACTGTAAATTCTTATAAATTGATGGAATGCACATGTTTCGTTGTTAAATGAATGACCCTTATATTTTCTGAAAACCGTATCAGAGCTCTTAGCCTTCACCTATTAAAAAGACAATATATAATAAGGGATAGTATGGGTCATCATCCCTATAATTTTGGTAACCAACAAATAAAGGGAGATCATGGGAGTTACAATTTACGTGGGATTTGGATGAAGTTAGTTTTAATTTAAACTTTAAGAGATAAAATTATTTTTAACTTCCTTTAATCTAAATAAATTATTTAATTAGTGGACCACCATCAGGCATATATACAATATATGTCTAACATTCTCTCACTTGCTCCATCGAATCGTAACTCATAACCTTAACTCTCTCTAAACTTTTTACATAAACAAGAGTTGACAACTATGAATCATGGCGGCAAGTCCTTTATTATAAAGTATTACTTTCCATGTATTACAAAGTAATCTCCCTTTGAGTGGATATATATATCTTTATGAATAAGCTACTAAATGCTTATTACAGGTCCTTTCGTTTTTCAAATATCTATATTGTCATTATTTAACTTTATGTATACGAACTGTATAAATGAAAAAATTTGAAAAATTAGAGTCATGTGAATAAACTGCAATCCATAAATGCGGTATCTCAATTACATAAAATTCATATACTTAATAGAATTGAGTCTCATATATCCTACATGTTCTTTATACAAATTAGGTGGTAACCATTTCGTCAAAGGATCTACAATCATCACTTTTGTGACTTAACATGTTCTCTAATAGCTAAGTATGTAATGTCGATATGTTTCCTTCGACTTCCACTTTTGTTGTTCTTAGCTAGGAACACTATAACATAATTATCACAGTAAATTCTCAATGGTTAGGAAATGGAATCAACAATTTCCAATGCATAAATAAAACTATTTATCCAAATAGCCTGTATTGTTGCTTCAAAATAAAATACGAACTCTGCTTCTGTAGTTGAAGTAGCAACTAAAGATTGTTTTGCTCTTCTCTAGGAAATTGCCCTTCCAGCTAATAAGAAGATATATCCTGAAGTTGACATTCTAGTATTAGAACAGCCAGCAAAATCAGAGTCTGAATAGAAAATCACCTCAAAATGATCAGATCTCATATAGGTAAACATATAGTCTTTGGTTCCTTGAAGATATTGCATCACTTTCTTTGCAGTCTTCCAATGGTCCAAACTTGGATTAATTTGATATCTACCCAACATTCCTACTACATATGCTATATCAAACCTTGTACAAACCTGAGCACATATTAGGCTTCCAAATGTAAAAGCATAAGAAATGTCGGTCATTTGTTCCATTCACAAATTATTCTCTGGGCATTGTTTCAAACTGAATTTGTCACCTTTAGCCATATGTGTCGCACTAGGTGAACAATCCCTCTCAATAACTTCATTAATATTTGTTTCTTCAGATAGTCCTAATATCCATCGGGATCTATCTCTCTGAATCTTTATGCCAATTATATAAGAAGCTTCACCCAAATCTTTCATTTCAAAACGTTGCGAGAGAAATTAGTTTACCTCATGAAGCAAACCCAAATCACTTGAAGCAAGTAAAATATCAACTACATATAGGACTAAGAAAATGATTTTGCTTTCACTAACTTTATGGTATATATATTGATCCATAATATTCTCCGCGAAACCAAATGAAGAAATTACATCATGAAACTTTAAATACCACTAACGAGAAGCTTGTATAAATCCATATATAGAATTATTTAACTTACAAACCAAGTTATCACCTTTATTTGAGATAAACCCGTATGGCTGTTTCATATAAACGTCTTCCTCTAAACTCTGTTTAGGAAGGCTGTTTTCACATCCATTTGATATAGCTCTATATCAAAATGAGCTATTAATGACATGATTATCCTGAAAGAATTGTTCTTAGAGACTGGAGATAAGGTATCATGATAATCAATTCCATCTCGTTAAGTGAATCATTTGGCTACAAGTCTTGCTTTATATCTTTCGACATTGCCTAAAGAATCTCTTTTGGTTTTAAATACCCATTTACAACCAATGGCCTTTGTTCTTTTCGATAACTCAACAAGATCCTAGACTTGCTTATTAGCTATTGAATCCATCTCATTTTTCATGGCATTAGACCATAATATAGATCTACCACTACTCATAGCCTATGAAAACGTAACAGGGTCATCTTCAATACCAATGTCAATGTCATATTCTTGCCGATACATAACGTAGTTAGAAGAAATCACAGGTTTCCTTATCCTTGTAGATCTTCTGAAAGCCATACCGATATCTTCTTGAGGAGGATGTTTAATAGCCAGATCTTCAAAAATATTCTCTACATGATATGGCTCTTCGGGGATTGGTTGTTGACAATCTAATAAATCTTGATAATTATCTTGAATTACAACCAATTGGCCTGAATATTCAGGAGTAGGTTATAAACTCTTATCTTCCTCAAAAACTAACTTCCGAGGTTGACTACTCCCACTAATTACATCATTCTGTATAAACCTTGCATTTCTTACTTCTACAATTTTAGAAGTATGGGATGGACAATAAAATCTATATCCCTTAGACCTTTCTGCATAGCCAATAAAAAAGCCACTAACTGTCATTGGGTCTAACTTTTTCTCTTATGAATTGTACACTCTAACTTTAACGGGCAACCGCATTTATGCATATGTCTTAAACTAGGTTTCCAACCTTTCCATAATTCAAATGGCATTTTGGAAACTGTCTTTGTTGGAACTTTGTTTAACACATATACAACAGTTTTTAGAGTTTCACTCCACAAGGATAATGAGAGACTGGAGTTGCTAATCATACTTTGAACCATATTCATTAATGTTCGGTTTCTTCTTTCTGCTACACCATTTTGAGATGGCGAGTCCGGAATTGTGTATTGAGCAACAATGCCTTCTTCCTCTAGAAACCTAGCAAAGGGATCTAGTTTTTTTCTGATCCCGTATACCCTCCATAATATTTTCCACCTCTATCTGATCTCATGATTTTAATTTATTTTCTAATTATTTCTCTACATTTGCTTTATAGCACTTAAAAGAATCTAGTTTTTCACCATTATTATAAAACAAATAGAGATATAAAAATCGTGAGTAATCATCAATAAAAGAGATAAAGAATCTCTGACCATTTAAGCACACTTTTATAAATGGGCCACAAATGTCAGTGTGTACGATTTCCAAAATAATAGAGCTCTTCATGGCACTTTTCTTGTCCTTGTTAGTTTTCTTTCCCTTTATGCAGTCTACACAAGTACCAAAATCAGTAAAATCCAGAGTCTTAAGGACTCCATCATTTACTAATCTTTTGATTCGGTCAATGGAAATATGACCCAATCTCTTATGCCATAATATGGAGGATTTCTCAGTTGAAATGATTCTCTTTACACCAATATCACCATGCATAGTCATAAGGTTATAATCAAAAATATGGTTTAAATAAAGTTTAAACTAACCATCATACATAATCCCATCCTTAATAATAACAGACTCTTTTAACAAATGAAAAGATGTCCCAATGAAACTAAAACTAAAACCCAGAGGTAAAAGTCTTGAAATAAAAATAAGATTTCATGAAAAAGACGGAATATAAAAGGTTTTATCTAGGTCTAAAATAAAGCCAGAATTAAGAACAAGTTTGTAGGTCCTGACAGCTTCCAGATGTGAAGGCATCTTGTTTCCTGAATAGATTGCACATTCAATTTTCATCGGTTTCCTTTGGTTTAAGAAGCCTTGCATGGTATTGGCAACATGGATTGTAGAACCAGAGTCGATCCACCAAGTATTATTAGAAACATGAACCATATTAGATTCGTAAGACACTAGAGAAATATTATTACCTTTCTTTTCAACCCAAGTCTTGTATTTGGTGCAATATTTCTTCATGTGTCATTTCTTTTTACAGTAAAAAAAACTTACTAGAGTCCTTATTAGCTTGATTAAGAGGCGATTTTCCTTTTCCTTTGTCCTTCTTGTCATATTTATTTCCTCGAGTCACTGTATGGGCACTTTCCATCATTTTTTGATTCAACCTCTCTTCCTCTTGCACACAAAGAGTCAAAAGTTCATGAATTGACCATTTTTCCATATGTGTGTTGTAGGAAATTTTGAAAGGTTCATATTCATTAGGCAGAGAATTAAGGATAAAGTGAACCAAAAATGACTCAAAAATATCAATTTCCAAGGATTTGAGTTGTGCAGCCAAATCCCTCATTTCCATAATGTGCTCACGCACTCCTTTGGTGCCATTAAATTTCAATGATGATAATTCGTTCATTAGAGTGTTTTCCACTGCCTTGTCAAATGTCTCAAATTGCTACTCAATAGCAGTAAGGTAATCCTTCAACCTAGTACAATCAGGAATAGAACCATGAATGTTTTTCCCAATATAAACCTTAATAAGCATCATACTTAAGCGGTTAGATCACTCCCACCGTTCAAAAGATGCTCTCTCTTATTGAGTGCTCAACTCCGTAGGCATTGGTGGTTCATCCATTTTAAATGCTAGGTCAAGGTGCATGCACCATAAGGTAAGGAGAATTTTCTCCTTTCAATCTTTAAAATTGTCAACATTCAGAAAAAGGAATACGAGATGTATCATAATTGGGAATCACATTAGATTGAACAGCTACAAAATAAATAAACAAAAGACTTACATACATTAAATGAAGCATAAAATTCATATATGGAAAATCTACATATATAAATTTCCAAAACAAATAAGTCAATGCATCATTATAACTATCCTATGGGCAAAAATTATAACACGTAATAGATTTAATTCTTCATAAGAGGACTAGCATCATATTTTCTAACGCATAATATTTTTAGGCATGTGGGCAACTATATATATTATATTTAGAAAAATTAATATTTTGCTATCTCATTCTAATTAAACACAAATATAATAATTTCCCTCTTAAATTTTGATATTCTCATGTCTAATCACAATATTTGATGCCATTAAAACTTATGTGACTATTCATCACTTACATTCTTCATAATTGAAGATGTTATGGCTATTTTTCAATTAATCAAATGTAACTTAAATATGACATCAAATCAATCTTTTATATCCATATAATTTAAAATTTTATCCATGTGTTTATTTATTATTATTATTATTATTATTATTATTATTATTATTATTATTATTATTATTATTATTATTATTGGAATCGTTAGAAACCACGCCACCAAACCACCCATTTTGGGCTTAAGCGGAGCAAGTAAAACCTCAGGCTATCCCAGACTCTTACAAGAAACGCACTCTTTAGGCACTGCATTTTTGCATATAAGTCCCTATGATGAGTCTCATTTGGAGACACTACCTTTTAAGTCGCGGAAATCGCGGGAAACGGACGTCGGAAGGGAAAAGTCAGAAATTGAGATTTTTGTTGGATTTAGTTCGCTTGTTTAGCATCGGGCTCGCTTGTTGGACCTCCGTTTTAAAGCACCTTTAGCCCAAAAACCCCGCAAGCCACACACCAAGCCCATCTCACCCAAGCCCAATCCAAAAAACATATTTAAAACACAAATCAAATTAAATTAAAATTAAAACCAATTAAATTGAAATTAAATTAAATTAAATCACCTACCAATTTTAATAAATCACATTCCTAATTTAAATATATCACTTCCTAAATTTAAATAATTCACTCACCAATTTAATATATTACCCACCAAAAACATAAATATTCTTCCCTTAAATAAATATATCCCACCCAAATTACATGATTTTATCCCCTTAATAAATTGATGCATCCATATTTAATCGATTTCTTTCCTTTTGAAAATCCATGTAAACCCTAATGCTTTCACACCTCTACTCTCTCTCTATAAAAATAATACAAACTCAACCATTGCCTCTCACAACCCATGCACGGTACCTCTCAACAAATAACCTAAGACTCACGCCCCTCTCTTGGAACCTCTCGCCTATCTCTCTCTCAAAACCAACATCAAAGAACCCCTAGCCTTTGCCTCTCTCTCGGCCATTGAAGAAACCAAAGATAAAAAGACACAAAAGACTCATACAGCCTCATCTCTCTCGCCTCTCTCAACCAACAAAACCTAATACAAACATATTCAGAGCTCCCTCTCTCACTTGAACACCCACTACAACAATCAACTAAACACATACACGGCAAAATGACATCTTGCACTCCACTCACAAACACAAACTATAGCCACTAAACACGTCCCTGACCAACAAATACACAAGCCACCTGCCACAAACAATTCCTTCACGACACGATCTCACTCAGCCCTCAATTGCTTCACGCCTCCACCCTCAACTCCACTAATCAACACTGCCCTCACGAGCCACCTTCAACACCTCGCCAACATTGCCCCTCGACACAAATAAACAAATCAACCCACTAACCAAAGAAACACACGCACACAAAGCTGACCAACACGTGAACAACTGACCAAGCCTGGCCCTTTTCACCGACACAGATAACCCTCTGTCACACAAAACTCACCAAGCCAACACCCCTTAATTGCAAGCCAAACACATCACCCAGTGACGCATCAACACCAACACTTTATTCACTCATGCAGACAGCAAATACTCCTCACATATTACCGAGACTGCACTCCCCCTAATTACCAAAACTGCACAGCCCATTTGACCACCAAAACAGTCCCTGAAACTGCCCAAAACTGTACCTAAAAAACTGCCCAAAACAGTCCCGAAAACCACCTAAAATACACCCCAAAAACAGTCCCCAAATATCTGAAAACAGCCCAAAATAGTGAACAAATCACCCAAAAAATAGTCCAGAAAACTGCAGTAAAAAATACCAGAAAATACAACGAAAATAGCAATAAAATAGAGTGAAAAATAGCGACCGGAGCAGTGAAAACAACGAGGAAAGACGTGAACCAGCGAACCAGAAAAGTTACGGAGTGTTAGCCCTTCCGACGGCCTTGTAACGTGCTTCCGAGAGTCGACATAAAAGGTTAGACCTAAGGGAATCTTTCTAATTTATTTTCATTCGTCTCGTAATTATTTATTAAATTTTATTTGCATGAGTATTGTGGAATGATGTGTGTTATGGCCCTTGAATAAAATGGAAAATGTTTCGCCTCTTGTGGTATATAGGATGGAAATCCAGACGTAAACTTCGTAGCTGAATCCGAATGGACGGTAGTGCGGTCTGTACTTGGGATACAACTCAACGTACCACTCAAGAAAACGACACATATTTCGATTTATTTTGTCTTGTTTGTTTATTATCCGTTATTTAATTTCTGCATGTTATTTGTTTGTGTAATGATGAGATAAAACACATGGGCTTAGTAAGTTGGATTAAAGGTCCTCCATTTCGAGGGGTTAAAATCCTTTACCAAGATGCTTTGCGGCGCCAAATGATGTATATTCGATTGAATGTAAGATGTGTTCAATCGAGTATACAAAGTCCGATATTGTTGTCTTTATTTTTATATGCATTATGTTATTAGCGCATGGGCTTAGTAAGTTGGATTAAAGGTCCTCCATGTCGAGGGGTTAAAATCCTTTACCATGATGCCTTGCCGCGCCAGATGATGAATATTCAGTTGAATGTAAGATGTGTTCAATCGGGTATACGAAGTCCGATATTGTTGTCTTTATTTTTATATGCATTATGTTATTAGCGCATGGGCTTAGTAAGTTGGATTAAAGGTCCTCCATGTCGAGGGGTTAAAAGCCTTTACCACGATGCTTTTCCGCGCTGGATGATGTATATTCGGTTGAATGTAAGACATGTCCAGTGGAGGATACGAAGTCCAATATTGTTGTCTTTACTTTTATATGCATTATGATGTGATGCGCATGGACTTAGTAAGTTGGATTAAAGGTCCTCTATTTGGAGGGATAAAAAGCCTAGGGTCTACCTTTACCATGATACTTCGCCGCGCCTTTTATTTCGTTATTTGCTTTTCTCTGTATGTCATCTCTTTAATCATGCATCATATTGCAATGCGCATGGGCAAATCAAGTTGGATTAAAGGTCCTTCATTTTGAGGGATAGAAATCTGAAAGGCTACCTTTGCCACGATGTTTTGCCGCGCCGGACAAAGTATGTTTGATTGAAATTGAAATACGTTTAATCGGACACTCGAAGTAATATATAGATGTGGGTATATGTCGCATCTATTTTCTTTCACTTTCATTGTCTATCTTTTGAATCACATCATTGCACGTTTATTTTTAACTTACAACTGCCTCAATAGTTATCTCTTTGCATTATATACCTAATTGCTTCTCTTTATTATGCATGTTTATACAATTACCATTTCCTTGCTTTTCTGTATTCATGAATATGGTGCGCTTATGAAGTCGCATGCTTACCGTATTTCAAATTACCTTTATGCATGCAAATTGGGTCATAGATTATATGCAAATAGGTTGTATGCAAATTCGGACATAGATTATATGCAAATAGGTTGTATGCAAATTGGGACATAGATTGTATGCAAATAGGTTGTATGCACATTCGGACATAGATTATATGTAAATAGGTTGTATGCAAATTCGGACATAGATTATATGCAAATAGGTTGTATGCAAATTTGGACATATATTATATGCAAATAGGTTACATGCAAATTCGGACACAGGTTATATGCAAACTTAGATATGAGTCTTGTAATTATGCATGCAAACTTAGGAGTAAATTATCCTTGGAAATATATGTTCCTTAGGCTTAGTTAGATTATTGCACAAATCATTTCATTACAAGTGGCATAAGTAAGGGATCATTCCGAACCCAACGGTTTGAGGTCTTCCCTTGCGAGGGGTGAGTGCGGCCTTAAATCATTTTCCCGGTTCACACCGGGTGGTGACTCCATTATTCTCCGATTTAGTCCCCCGCGGGCTACTCCGTACTCCCAAATAGGCCGCGAGCCTGGAGCAGCGTCGCCCAACATCTGTGTCCCACAGTCTGGCGACTCCACTGGGGATAGAGAATTGGCCCCGAAATAATGTCTTGTAATATTATGATTTGTGCTTTAATTAACTGTGTCTACAGTGGGTAAAAAAGGGTTTGATCAAAGACATTTTAAGGTTAGGCGATGGTTCAGTGTCTTCCTTCATTCACTACATTTCTATAAGGAAAAGCTGTGAAGGGACATAAATAATCATTACCATTGACCTGTTGTGACAGACTAATTTGGAGGACTTGTTGTTTATTCCTGTCACCAAACGATAAGAGCCTAAGAGGCTTGGGTATTTAAGAGAGTTCGCTCCACCCTCCCTTTGGGGAATCTACAACAAGAAATCCATTTGACAGTTAGTCACACGCTATAACTCGTTGGCACGTACCTTAGAGTATAAAAAGGTGCGCTCACTTGGTCACTCAAACCCTTCAGTGGGGAGACCTAGTTGTGGGCAATCCTTCGCTAGTAAGAGTCTTTGTCTATAATCCCATAAACCCGTGCGTAGACCGGGGTTGTTTGGCCTATAGCAACTATTTCCTTGTACTTGTTGACCATCCTCATTTGGATGCAGTTGGACTTCTTGTCAGAAATGCGAACTTGTTGGGCCATTTAAACTGGGACGAGTTCGTATCCTATGACAATTGGGCCAAAATTTTCTGAAATATCGATGGGCCACTCTGTAGAAATTATTATTTTATGCTTGAATTATCTCTTTATACTTGTATTTGGGACCATTGTCATTTGGACTCAGTTGGACTTCTTGTCAGAAATGCGAACTTGTTGGGCCATTTAAACTGGGACGAGTTCGTATCCTATGACAATTGGCCCAAAAGTTTCTAAAATGCCAATGGGCCATCCTGTGTGGGCCTCTTATCATTTGAAGTCGTTTAGCCATGTTATCATAAAGTGTAAACCTGTTGGGCCTTTTCAACTGGGACAAGTTTGCACCGTGCAATAGCGTGATTGAACACTTTAAAATGATAATGGCCAACTTATATATATTGCACACATCTCATGCACCTCATGCATATATGCATCATGTTAACCCTTGTGTTCTAAAAGCCATCAAAGATTCTCGTTGGGTTAGGAAAGAGGGAAGACTCACTAAGAGGCCAATAACAAATATGAGTGGATCAGAAAATGTGATATCTCGCGTGGACCAGCTGGAGAATGGTTTCATCAAGATTACCGAACAGTTGCAAACCTTGACTACTGCCATGGCAAATATGGTTGTGCCCCGTGCTGGGGGAAACTCTGAAAATGTAAGGCGTGAAGAGCCTCTGAACAGATTGAGTGAAGATATCCCTGTATTTGATAATGATATGGTTGAATATGCCACGGGAAGAATGGTAGGGTCTCAGGCCGAGATACAGAAGCTATGTGATCAGATGGAGTCGGTTACCCATAAACTCAATGGGAAACATGAGGACTTGTTGGATTATGAGGCGTTGACCTTCGAAGAACAGCTGCCAGCTCAATTTAAGATGTCTGATATGGCCAAGTTCAACGGGAATGGGGACCCGAGGGTCCATCTGCGGCAATATGTCTCAGTGATGAGTTTGGTGGGCCTATCACAGCGCCAGGTCCAAAAGATGTTTGGGATGTCTCTTGAGGGGGCTCCCGTGGTGTGGTATCACATCCTCGAGAGGAAGGTCAAAGAAGATTGGAGGGAATTGGCCGATGCATTTCTGAAGCAATATGTTACGGACTTGGAGATTGATTTGTCACTCCGAGATTTGGAGAATATTAAGCAAAAGTCGGAGGAGAGCTTTAAAGATTATATAGACCGCTGGAGGAGCCATCTTTTGAAAATGCAGACATGGCCTTCGGAGAAGAACCAGATAAAGATGATTATCAAGGGTACTAAGCCCTCTATTTATGGCAAGTTGAGGAGGATGACCTCCATGATTACTGATTTCCGACAGTTGAGAGAGACTGTTATGGATATTGAAGAAAACGAGGCTGAAAACATAAAGTTTTATGGCTAGAATAGAAGAACTTTTGGGAGGGCCCTTTGAGACCAAGCCCACTACTGCTGAGGTTGCTACTGTCAGAAACAGGCGATTCTCCGATCTTGGTAGACCTTTGTCAAAGGTGTTTGAAAAGTTGAAGATGCAAGGACTTCTAAAGCCTTTGGAACCTAGGCCATTCCCAAATCCCGTGCCACCGCACATGAACCTAAACCAGTATTGTTACTTCCATCAAGAAAAATTCCATGACACTGACAACTGTACCCGCCTTAGGCATGAGGTCCAAAACCTCATTGACTCCCATAAAATACCCAATCCAGAAAAATAATAACCTAACACATACAGAAATCCCTTACCTAATTACCACTCCATTCCACCACCCACCTACATGATCAACTCCGGCCTACCCGAAACCTTTGTCCTCCAAACCATCAACCACCAAGCTTCTTACATGGATGACAGTGAAAAACCATAGGTCGAGGAAGAAGGCGATATTGTGAATGATGAAGTTGTTCTCCCTAGCTTATTTGATCCAGCATTTTTAATAAAGACATTGGTTTTGTTTACTTGTTCGAACCTTTTTTTATGATAATAAAGGCGTTCATTTCGTTCACTTGCCTGAGTCTCGTCTTTTCAACCTGTAACATGAGTATATTTGACAAAAGCATTCAACCATGGCACTATGATACTCAGTGATGTTTAGAACACAGGGAGTCGTCGGAAGAAGTAAGCAGAAAGGACATGATATCCATTCAGAAATTGGGAAATGGGGCAGTGAGACTGTCAGACTTGGAAGGAAACGAGATCACCGAGCCGATCAATATGGATAGATTGAAACAGTACTTTCCCTAAGGAATAGAAGAATGGTCATCAAGGGAATGGCGGAAGACCTAACCCAACGGGATGGGAAACTCATTCACGCATGCATGCATACACGTAACATATTTTGCAGTATTTTTTCTATTTTTTGTTTGTTTTGTATTCACAGGTTTTGAAGAAGAAAGAGAGAAAGCGACAAATGAAAGCCAATCAGAAGCATCAATATGACATCAGCAGTTTGGGGATGAGTCCCAGGGTTGAGGCCCCACATCAGTATCAGTTTGGGGGCGAGGCCCACGTCAGTATCAGTTTAGGGCGAGGCCCACATCAGTGTCAGTTCGGGAACAAGGCCCAGGGGAAAAACGCCCTATCTTGAAACAGTTCGGGAACAAGACTCAGGGAATAAAGCCCACATTCAGTACAGTTCAGGAATAAAGCCCACATTCAACACAGTTCGAGAACAAGGCCCACAATTAAAATAATTCGGGAACAAGGCCCATGGAATAAAGCCCACATTCAGTACAGTTCGAGAACAAAGCCTAGGGGAATAAAGCCCACTTTCAAAACAGTTCGGGAATAAGGCCCAGAGGAATAACGCCCTATCTTGAAACAGTTCGGGAACAAGGCCCAGGGAATAAAGCCCATATCCAGTACAGTTCAGGAATAAAGCCCACATTCAACACAGTTCGGGAATAAGGCCCACAGTTAACATAATTTGGGAACAAGGCCCAGGGAATAAAGCCCACATCCAGTACAGTTCGGGAATAAAGCCCACATTCAACACAGTTTGGGAATAAGGCCCATATTTAACATAATTCGGGAACAAGGCCCAGTGAATAAAGCCCACATTCAGTACAGTTCGGGAATAAGGCCCACAGTCAACATAATTCGGGAACAAGGCACAGGGGAATAAAGCCCTATCTTAACACAGTTCGGGAACAAAGCCTAGAGGAATAGAGCCCACTTTCAACACAGTTCAGGAACAAAGCCTAGAGGAATAAAGCCCACTTTCAAAACAGCTCGGGAATAAAGCCCAGTGGAATAAAGCCCTCTCTCAACGCAGTTCGGGAACAAAGCCCATATTCAATATAATTTAGGAACAAAGCCCAAATGTCAAAGCATCTCAGGATAACAAGTAAGATAAGCAACAGCTGGCGATCCAGGTAAGTAAAAATGCATGCATAACTTTGATAGGATTGTCATTGGCACACACTACACAAGTCCCATCAAAGTGGGGGCGACTGTAAGCACTGCATTTTTGCATATAAGTCCCTATGATGAGTCTCATTTGGAGACACTACCATTTAAGTCGCGGGAAACGGACGTCGGAAGGGAAAAGTCAGAAATTGAGATTTTTGTTGGATTTAGTTCTCTTGTTTAGCATCGGGCTCGCTTGTTAGACCTCCGTTTTAAAGCACATTTAGCCCAAAAACCCCGCAAGCCACACATCAAGCCCATCTCACCCAAGCCCAATCCAAAAAACATATTTAAAACACAAATCAAATTAAATTAAATTAAAACCAATTAAATTAATTAAATTAAAATTAAATTGAAATTAAATTAAATTAAATCACCTACCAATTTTAATAAATCACATTCCTAATTTAAATATATCACTTCCTAAATTTAAATAATTCACTCACCAATTTAATTTATTACCCACCAAAAACATAAATATCTTTCCCTTAAAATAAATATATCCCACCTAAATTACATGATTTTATCCCCTTAATAAATTGATGCATCCATATTTAATTGATTTCTTTCCTTTTGAAAATCCATGCAAACTCTAATGCATTCACACATCTACCCTCTCTCTATAAAAATAATACAAACTCAACCCTTGCCTCTCACAGCCCATGCACGGTACCTCTCAACAAATAACCTAAAACTCACGCCCCTCTCTTGGAACCTCTCGCCTATCTCTCTCTCTCAAAACCGACATCAAAGAACCCCTAGCCCTTGCCTCTCTCTCGGCCATTGAAGAAACCAAATACAAAAAGACACAAAAGACTCATACAGCCTCATCTCTCTCGCCTCTCTCAACCAACAAAACCTAATACAAACATATTCACAGCTCCCTCTCTCACGTGAACACCCACTACAGCAATCAACTAAACACATACACGGCAAAGTGACATCTTGCACTCCACTCACAAACACAAACTATAGCCACTAAACACGTCCCTGACCAACAAATACACAAGCCACCTGCCACCTGCCACAAACAATTCCTTCACGCCACGATCTCACACAGCCCTCAATTGCTCCACGCATCCACCCTCAACTCCATAAATCAACACTGCCATCACGAGCCACCTTCAACACCTCGCCAACATTTCCCATCGACACAAATAAACAAATCAACCCACTGACCAAAGAAACACACGCACACAAAGCTGACCAACACGTGAACAACTGACCAAGCCTGGCCCTTTTCACCGACACAGATAACCCTCTATCACACAAAACTCACCAAGCCAACACCCTTTAATTGCAAGCCAAACACATCACCCAGTCACGCATCAACACCTACACATTATTCAATCATGCAGATAGCAAATACTCCTCACATATTACCGAGACTGCACTCCCTCTAATGACCAAAACTGCACAGCACATTTGACCACCAAAACAGTCCCTGAAACTGCCCAAAACTGCCCAAAACAGTCCCGAAAACCATCTAAATTACACCCAAAAAACAGTCCCCAAATCTTTGAAAACAGCCCAAAATAGTGAACAAATCACCCAAAAAACAGTCCAGAAAACTACAGTAAAAAACACCATAAAATACAATGAAAACAGCAGCAAAATGGAGTCAAAACAGCGGCCGGAGCAGTGAAAATAGTGAGGAAAGATGTGAACCAGTGAACCAGAAACGTTACGGAGTGTTAGCCCTTCCGATGGCCTTGTAACGTGCTTCCGAGAGTCGACATAAAAGTTTAGACCTGAGGGCATCTTTCTAATTTAGTTTCATTCATCTCGTAATTATTTATTAAATTTTATTTGCATGAGTATTGTGGAATGATGTGTGTTGTGGCCCTTGAATAAAATGGAAAATGGGTAGCCTCTTGTGGTATATAGGATGGAAACCCAGACGTAAACTCCGTAGCCGAATCCGAATGGATGGTAGTGCGGTCTGTACTTGGGATACAACTCCACCTACCACTCGAGCAAACGACACATATTTCGATTTATTTTGTCTTGTTTGTTTATTATCCGTTATTTAATTTCTGCATGTTATTTGTTTGTGTAATGATGAGATAAAGTGCATGGGCTTAGTAAGTTGGATTAAATGTCCTCTATTTTGAGCGGTTAAAATCCTTTACCACGATGCTTTTTCGCGCCGGATGATGTATATTCGGTTGAATTTAAGATGTGTTCAATCGGGTATACAAAGTCTGATATTGTTGTCTTTATTTTTTATATGCATTATGTTATTAGCGCATGGGCTTAGTAAGTTGGATTAAAGGTCCTCCATGTCGCGGGGTTAAAATCCTTTACCACGATGCTTTGTCGCGCCGGATGATGTATATTCGGTTGAATGTAATATGTGTTCAATCGGGTATACGAAGTCCGATATTGTTGTCTTTATTTTTATATGCATTATGTTATTAGCGCATGGGCTTAGTAAGTTGGATTAAAAGTCCTCTATTTGGAGGGATAAAAAGCCTACGGTCTACCTTTACCACAATACTTCACCGCGCCTTTTATTTCGTTATTTGTTTTTCTCTGTATGTCATCTCTTTAATCATGCATCATATTGCAATGCGCATGGGCAAATCAAGTTAGATTAAAGGTCCTCCATTTTGAGGGATAGAAAGCCGAAGGGCTACCTTTGCCACGACGTTTTTCTGCGCCCGACAAAGTATGTTCGATTGAAATTGAAATACGTTTAATCGGACACTCGAAGTCCTATATAGATGTGGGCATATGTCGCATCTCTTTTCTTTCACTTTCATTGTCTATCTTTTACATCGCATCATTGCACGTTTATTTTTAACGTACAACTGCCTCATTAGTTATCTCTTTGCATTATATACCTAATTGCTTCTCTTTATTACACATATTTGTACAATTATCATTTTCTTGCGTTTCAATATTCATGAATATGGTGTGCTTATGAAGTCGCATGCTTGCCGTATTTCAAATTACCTTTATGCATGCAAATTGGGACATAGATTATATGCAAATAGGTTGTATGTGAATTCGGACATAAATTATATGCAAATAGGTTGTATGCAATTTGGGACATAGATTGTATGCAAATATGTTGTATGCAAATTCAGACATAAATTATATGCAATTAGGTTGTATGCAAATTCGGACATAGATTATATGTAAATAGGTTGTATGTAAATTTTGACATAGATTATATGCAAATAGGTTACATGCAAATTCAGACACAGGTTATATGCAAACTTAGATATGAGCATTGTACTTATGCATGCGAACTTATGAGTCAATTATCCTTGAAAATATATGTTGCTTAGGCTTGGTTAGATTATTGCACAAATCATTTCATTACAAGTGGCATAAGTAAGGGACCATTCCAAACCCAACGGTTTGAAGTCTTCCCTTGCGAGGGGTGAGTGCGGCCTTAAATCATATTCCCGGTTCACACCGGGTGGTGACTCCATTATTCTCCGGTTTATTCCCCCACGGGCTACTCCGTACTCCCAACTAGGCCGCGAGCCTGGAACAGCGTCGTCCAACATTTGTGTCCCACACACTCCTTAAATTTGAATCTAGAACCTCAAGATGAGATCCTAATCCCTACACCACCAAGTCATTATGCATGTTTCAATAAAATTAAACCATCTGATTCACCAAAAAACATTATATACATATACCACAATTTTATTGAATGCATATCACTCTCAATTTGGATTAAATATGACAAACTCGAGTCACTGTATGGGCACTTTCCATCCTTTCTTGATTCAACCTCCCTTCCACTTGCACACAAAGAGTCAAAAGTTCATTAATTGACTATTTTTCCTTATGTGTGTTGTAGGAAATTTTGAAAGGTCCATATTCATTAGACAAAGAATTGAGGATAAAGTGAATCAAAAATGACTCAAAAATATCAATTTCCAAGGACTTGAGTTGTGCGGCCAAATCCCCTATTTCCATAATGTGCTCACGCACTCCTTTGGTGCCATTAAATTTCAATGATGACAATTTATTCATTAGAGTGTTTGAAATTTCCTTGTCAGATGTCTCAAATTGCTACTCAATAGCAGTAAGGTAATCTTTCACCCTCACACAATCAGGAATAGAACCACGAATGTTTTTCCCAATATAAGCCTTAATGGGCATCATACTTAAGCGTTTAGATCGCTCCCACTGTTCAAAAGACGCTCTCTCTTATTGTGTGCTCAACTCCGTAGGCATTGTTGGTTCATTCACTCTAAATGCTAGGTCAAGGTCCATGCACCCTAATGTAAGGAGAATTTTCTCCTTTTAATCTTTAAAATTGTCACCATTAAAAAAAAAAAAAAGGGATACAAGATGTATCATAATTGGGAACCACATTTGGTTGAACAGCTACAAAACAAATAAACAAAAGACTTACATACAGTAATTGAAGCATGAAATACATATATGGAAAATCTACCCATATAAATTTCCAAAACAAATAAGTCAATGTATCATTATAACTATCATGTGTTCAAAAATTATAACACGTAATAGATTTAATTCTTGATAACGGGACTAGCATCATATTTACTAACATATAATATTTTTAGGCCGGTGGGCAACTATATATATTGTATTTAGCAAAATAAATATTTTGCTATCTCCTTCTAATTTAACACAAATATAATAATTTCCCTCTTAAATTTTGATATTCTCATGTCAAATCACAATATTTTAATGCCATTAAAACTTATGTCACTATTCATTACTTACATTCTTTATAATGGAATATGTTATGGCTATTTTTCAATTAATCAAATGTAACTTAAATATGACATCAAATCAATCTTTTATTATTATTATTATTATTATGGGAATCGTTGGCATGTATAACAGCGCATTCTTATATGCATGAAACTTTTATTTCAATTCAGTTTCAACTCTTCTACTGGAATATGTATGTAATAAATATTCTTAAAGATCAAAAACACATACTGTGCGCAAATAATATTAATTGAAAAAACTCCAAAATCGTCTCGTATGCATACATATATAATAGGGAAATGCCAATGAGTGCTCTTATGGCACTTGTTAATGATCCATTTTATGAAAGTTTTTATAGGAAAAATGAAAAAATAATTAATGTTTTGATAATTTTTTACTTTCCTCATAAAAGTGACATCAACATCACTAATAAGAACAAGGGCTAACTATTTTCTTTCTTTCTTTTTTTTTTTATTAAAATAAATTCTCAAAGTGCCTAAAGTCAAAATTGTATTTATTGAGCAATAATATGACAGAATTTGCTTTATATAATAACTCTTAAGCATGCTGACTTATCAATAAATTAACCTTCATCATGGAAACTATCCATCAGAAATGTGTCTCTATTTTTTTAACCATGGTTTTTGTTATAACTGTCAGTGTTCCAATAAGATTTATCGACGGAAATTTATCCATCCATAAATTTTGTTGGTAATCTGACAATTTTTTCTAGTTAAATGACATATAATAAGAAAATTGATGTAAGATGGAAGGCAGATACCGTTTCAAATCACAAGAGAAAAAGATAATTGTCACAATAAAGAACGTCAAATTATGACAAACATAAATCATATAGGGAAATTAAACTGAAATATTATTGATGGAAAAAAAATAAAAACTCGTTAGATTACAACCTTTCTTATATTAATCTATTTTAGATTCCACTCAAATAAGTTAAATAAATTCAAATTATAATTCGATTAAATTAGAAACTACGGCTCAAATGTATGAAAATTTAATTAAGAAGTTAAAATAAAATGGAAAATTAACTCAGAATAAGAATTCCTAAATTATATAATATTTGGACAACGATTAAAGACGAATGTGCAAGGAAAGTAGCAAAATTATTAATGGAACAAAGTAGTGATATATGTATTGGAGTACTCTTTTAATAAAAGAATCATAATGAAATTGTTATTTTAAATTAAAATTTTAATTGAATAAAATAACTTCTCATATACACATACCCAGTCTCTATTACTACTGATTTGATTGATTCCAAACTATCATTATGTGTTCATTCATTATTTTATGAATACATTCATCTCTACTCTTAATGAAATTATATCTATCTTTTATGACAAAAAGAAAAAATCTATTGAAAAAACAATATATCATTGGCCACATCGAGCTTAAATACCAAACACATTATATAATTATTTTCTAAATATCATCCAATGAATCACTCAATACCCTAATCTGTCTTATACACCAATTGCAAAGAGCCATCCATCATTTAATTGAAAGAAGCAATAACTGCTCCCATATATGATCGATCCGATCGATGAGAGGGTCAAGGGTCGGAGTTCTGATTGGAATTCAATCGGGGTTAATTCGAGATTCGGTCTGGCGAGATCAATGGTCAGAGATCTCATTGGAGAAATAATAAAAAACCAGACTAAAAACCCCATGACCCGAGCCGGGTCACCGGTTGAACCGGCCGGGTTGACAGGTTTTTAGCCGGTTCATTGCCGCCGTGTTCGCATGGATCACTCGGACCGGATCTTAAACCGAATCCTGATTCAATCTATTCGACCGATCGATCAGATATGAATTTTTTATCCTTGATAATACATGTGATTTATGATTAATTTTTGTCACTTATTTATACATATATCATTACTCTAATCACACTATCAGTACGTTGGCAACCCACTTAAAATTGGTCTGCTGGTGCACTCCCTCTCTTCTAGGTCTATGCAGGTCCAAAAAAATTATATTTTATTTAAATTTAATTCCTTATATTGATTATTAATATTTAATTATCGTCTTTACTACAATTTAAATTAATGAATTCTATTAATATTAAAATATTAAAATATATATATATAATACATTTCATATTACACCAAAAATAATATTGTATAAAAATTAATAAAATCCAATATATTACAATTCAATCCTGCACCAATCTCATCCAATATCCATCCCCACATTTCACTTTCAAACTCAATTTCAAGTATACGTATCTTTCATATGTACATTCTACTATGACAATAATTCAAACGTCACATTTATTTATTAAAATTGACCATTACTGACCACAATTGTAGGACACATCTATTAAATTTTTCTCATTTGTTTTTGAATTTGAGTTTCAAATAGATACAGTTAAGGCTTTTGATTATGCTATGTAGTTAGGTTAGGGTTTGTAATTATCTGAGGAAAGATTAGCTGACAAAGTTGAATGAAAAGTAGTTAAAAATATGGTTAGAGGATTTTCCGTCCTTAAACATAGTTAATTGGATAACAATTATTGATGGTTATTTTTCGTTCGATGGTAAAATTGGGAATTACCCCTTGAACAAATCTCCCCAACGAGTGAATTTATTTGGTTGTAGGAACCGTACAAATTGAAAGAGACAAACAAACACAGAGACGTGGTTTAACGTGGTTCGGTGGAGAGTGACTCCAGCCTACACCCACGGGATAAAAAAGAGGAGGATTTTATTGACCTCGGGGTAAATACCGACCCGAACTTTTAACAAAGAAATTAGACAGCATCTACTGCCTCTCTAGTTTATTTTATCGTCTTCTTATTATTTTATTACTGCCATTTATTATTTTAACATTGCTTTAGTCATTACTATTATCATTTTATGCATGTTACTGACCTATTATCATGTGAAATCATGTTAGTCATTTTAGTCATTTTATTAATATTTAGTTCAGTATTAAGATGCATGTTTCTCTATATTTGTCTCTCTGGTTTGCAAAGGACATTAAGCCAAACTTACATTTAGCCCGTCCGGATATTGATAAAAAAATCCTCGGATATTAAGTGCCCAAAAATATTTTGTTCAGCCTGGCTATGTATTCCGGTCCGTTTGATTAGTACTTTATCACTAATTTAATTATTTTTAAACATACGATATTTTGTTTGATTATTATTTTTCCATTGTTATAATAGCTTCCGAATATTTATTTACTTTTTTTATTATCTGTGTTTGCGCAATTATGTGTTATATAGTATGTTTTGCATGCTCTTACATTATAAGATATTAGGATACCTCCTTTAAACGTAAATATTATACTGGCATCAGTAAAAGACCATTATGAAACCAAACAGGTTTAATTTTAAACCTTACGATGGGTGTAGTATTGTTGGGGTTTTGGGTAAAATATACGGGTTACGCAACGAAATGCGGGAAAATCAAATTTTCCAATTTCTTTATTTTTTTTCTTGGGTAATTAAAATAAACTTATTTATTTAAATCACTCAATAGTCAAAAAATAGAAACTTTAACCCATAAATCGTAATTTCAATAAATTACCATACAACCCCAAAACTTTCCATTTTAATCAATTTAGTCCTAAGTTGTTCAAAACAAGCTTAGGTGATTTCTAATCACAACCAAAATTATTTGTACATCAAATATATATTAAAAAACAGAATTCTGAAAAAATTTCCAGATTTTTCAGTAATTACAGAAATGCCCTAAAACTTTGAAATAAAAATATTAGTTATTTTATGTCCCAAAAATTATCATATATATAAAGTTTTAATATAACAAAAGTGATAAGCAAATGAAATAATAGTAAAAACTTTAAAAAAAAGATTTTTAGAAAAATAATAAAAATGTTATAGGGTCGGGTCGGGTTGGTTTAAGTATCAAACTCGTTGCCCAACCTGTAAATTTCAGGTCGAGTGAAATTTTTTTTAAATCCGCGCGGGTCGAGTCGGGTCGCATTGGGTTGGGTCGGGTCGGGTTTCGGATTGATCCGACCCTATGAACACCCCTACCGTTTATACAGACTTCGAAATTCACTATTTCACCGCTCATGACGACAGCTCATGTCACTTTCATCATTGTAGCAACAACTCTCCTCATCTATCCACAATTCGGCCAATCAGAATACTTTTTTTTTATTGTCATCGTACTGCCTATGGCGGGCTCTAACGGCCTATGATGGCTCTGCTCTGCCACTTTCTGGCCAATACACCGCCCTATGACGGCTAGCAGGGCTACTTCCAATGAGAAACATCACTTTTCCCTTAATCATCACAAGTCTTTCAATAGCTCATCCTCTATATTAGGGCATACGTCACATATCTTTAAGTACTAAACTTATGGTACCAACTCTGTTCCTCGGGTCGGCATACCGAGGTGAATGATATATGATCAAACTTTCTAATTTCTCTAACCAGGTCGGGTTCACACACAATGACCACCTCGGGTCGGCTTCCACAAACATCAAATGCTGCCAAATCTAACATTTATTCTTTGGGTTGGGTCGATATCCCAACTCTGCTCCATCAGTCGGTTCATGTCCTCGAGAGAACTTCTTCGTTCATGTGGCTCGGGCCCTCCGTTTGACTTTAGCCTCCATAGGCCCTTGGGCCCCATCAATCTCATTTTGGCAAAATACAAACCTCATTTCAACCCTTCTCGGTATCTGAACTTCTTCCGGGTGAAAAATCACCATCAACAAAATTGATATAAGTCCAATCACCATAATGCAAGAAAAATTAAAAAAAAAAATATTACAGAATGACAAAATTGAAGGTAAAATTCATAATATATCAACATTGAATACTCACCAACAAGTGTGAGGCAACTGAGATTGATGAGTGATGAGAGACCGAGAGCACTGTGAACAACCGAGAGGTCGGAGACCTAGATCTGATACCACTGCAACTGAGAGTCTGAGACAATGTGAGCAAAGGCAAGACACTGCCACTACGAGACGGTGAGACCAGAGTATAGACTCAGATCAAATTAGAGGTGAGACTGAGAGCCCTGTGCGAAATCAATAGGAATTTGGGAATTGGGACTGAGAGTCAATGAGTTAGGGAATTAGGGATTTAACATTTAAAGTTAAGTAAAAGTAACTCAGATTTTCTTTTTTATTTCTTAAGTCCGGGGCCAGGTTGGGCCTAGGGTTTTTTATGTGAGCCCAACTCTGGCCCTGCCATTATAAAGCCCGACCAGGATCAGATTGGGCCTGATTTTTTTGTCATGTATAAAAATTATTAAAAGACTAAAATTATTGGAAATAGAGAACTACAATTCTAAAAGATCTAAATTATTTGAAATAGAGTTGTTGTTGTTGGATTGAGTTGTGATGTCCTTTTCCAATTGTCGATCCCTTTATCTATCCTGCAAATAACCGTTCCCTTCTCTTATTTCTCCTGCAAGCAATCGTTCCCTCCTTACGATCACGTCTCCACCTACTCTAGTTTGGGGGAAAATGGCATATGATGAAGGAAATTCAGCACACATTCAATAGATTTTGTGAATAATGCTTATCCTCAACTCCCCTAAGCTTGGGTTGTTAATTAGCGGGGCTTGAGTTAAATTTTAGTGCAAACACTATTATACAAATTGTTACACATAATATAAATAATATAAATATTCAATTGAATCTTAAAACCACTGTTTTAAAATTATAATACAAAATGATATATATATATATTATATATATATATATATATATATATGTTATTAAAATTAATCCATACATCGCACGGTCTCTCGACTAATTACATCAATTTATAATATAGTTTTTCTTGCGGATTTTCACTGATGGCAAGGAGCATAAATTAAAAGAAAACATTAAAACCAACGAGTGGTTGGTTGAGTGGTAGCTGGCTCAATCCTAGGAGGCTCGACTGGGTATGCTCCCCAGTTCGAGTCCCGCTAGAGTCATCATCGTTGGGAGGACCATACCGTACAGCTCTCGGTCCGAATCCGGATTAGTCATGCCCAATGTGGCACTGGATACCGGATGGGGAACCAAAAAAAAAAAAAAAACATTAAACAAACAAATGCAGCCCAAATTTGATGTAATTAATGGCGAAACGTAGTAATAAGATATTTGAAGAGATTAGCCGCCGACAACTACAAGTCCCAAATTTCCACTATTACCACACAATTCATTTTCAAGTATCAGAAATGTGCCCTTCGGCTACATCTACATATAAATAATGCAGTTTTTAAACACCATCACAATATTTATTTCTTAAAATGTGACCATTACTGACCAATTTGTTTTAGGGCCCATCTAAATAAACTCTCCCGAAATATATGAATAAATAGAGTTTCAATATATTTTAATAAATGTCAAAATTCCTTTTAAAATGTTTGGTATTAGTCGTAGATAAGAATTTTGATCTTAAACTCTGACTTGAATTCACTGTGAATAATAATTTAAGTGGAAATGAATTTTAACGGTATATTATTATTAAAACACGTGATAGATTATTACGAAAAACTTAGCACAATTCAATTTAATATTGGATCCAAATTTCTTATGTTGATTTTAGCTATGCTGATTTTTTAAGTGAAACTATGAATTTTTCATTCGATATTTAATAATAACAATAAAATATTGAAAATATTTGTATTTTTTTAATAAAAAAATTTCAACAGTTCACCTATTGTTTATAATTTATAAGGAAATTATTAATCGTATACCCAATGTCAAAAATACATAAATTTTGAAACTCTATTAATTGATTCATTGAAATATTATAAAGTGTAAATAAGTAAATAACAAAATTTCATAGACCGGTTGTTAGATAAATTGTTAAAACCAAAAATTATTAAATTATTAGCTATTAAGAAACCCAAAATTTCATAATATTGGGTTAAATATCAAATTTGAAGAATATGAATTTATATTTGTGTTAAATTGCTTTGTTGAATATTGAGTTGATGAGTTTAAATTTGTTGGACTAGTTAATAACCGAATTAACCAAAACCGACCGAAATATAATGGTTAAATTGGTTAATGATTATGTGTCATAATATGGTTAAATCGGTTACACATTTACTTAATCGAAAAATTTCGATTCGGTTAAAAAATCAAAGATTAACCGACCGATGTATACCCATACTATTTGTAGCGATAGGTTTATATATATGTTGGGTACAAATTATAAAGCATTAAATCAAGCTCAACTGCTACCAAACTAAAACCCTAAATCTGACACGCTATGTATTCAGAATCCCAAATTTTTCCGGTATAAATAGGAGACCCAAGTTACCATAACACTCACACACACAGCATCTAAGAAAAGCTCTCCTAGCCAGTTCAGAAATTTCATACTCGATCGTAATTAAAGATTATGGCTCTTAAGTTGGCTTGTGCTGTGCTTCTCATGTGCATGCATGGTGAAAGCTGCCATCACGTGTTGCCAAGTCCCAAGTGCTCTTTCACGAAATTATTGCAGCGTCAGCCATCCTTGCAAGAATAGCGGGCTTCAGCAATCCCTAATGGCTTCCACTTACTGCAGCGGGTAATTATTTATTTTATTTAAAAATGGTTTTTTGCTAATGTACCCGGGTATCAATTATGGGAGATATTTCAACTATGGATAATGACCTTACTCAAATATTGATTTAATGGGATAAAAATTGATTTTCATAAAAGAATTAGATATTCTTTATTTTAACGAATGTAAAATAAAATTATCTTATTAATAAATTAAAATTTTTATTTAACGGATTTTTGAATTGAACGGGATAGGGGACAGTATATGACACTATCATTAGAAACATGGGTCGATATTGAACTTAAAACTTGTATCGTTGAATACTAAAAGTTTTAAAATTCAATGAGTACTGTATAAATACCGTGTTACTGTAGTTTTGCCCCCTAAAATTTTTTATCCATGCAACGAGTCTCTCTTGTATGATCTTGTCCCTTGTCATTAATCATATATTATGTTATTTTTTTGCTTATATTTGTTTCCTACTATCCCATAAACTAGCTTAATTAGACAAATAACAATTAAGAGAATGCAGCATTTATAACAAAAGGGATTTTTTTTTTCCGATTTTCTATTTGATGTTTAAGGAAAATTGAAAATACTTTAAAACTTTTTAAATTATTTGGGGTTTACCCAATGTTTGTAAAATGTATTTGACAAAGCGAAAAACAAGAACGAAAAAAAATTAATAATAATATCATAGAATGAAAGATAAAGAACAAATTAAGGGTTTGACACCCTTTTATAATAAAACCCTAAATATCAAAAAAATATCAGAAGGGTAATTCGAATTATTATAACATAATTAAAATATCCTAAATCTTAATAAAAACAAAGAAGCAAATATCAGTTAAATCAGAATTTGTAATAAAAAAAGAATAAAATCCGAGAAAAATCCTAAAATTATGGTGTGTCAGTATCATATGTTAGATTATATATATATATATATATATATATTTTGGAAACGATGGAAACCCCGCCACCAAACCACCCATTCTAGGCCGCGGCGCAGGTAAAACCACCGGCTGTCCCAGACTCTTACAAGAGTGTACCCCCTGGATTCGAACCCAGAACCTCAAGGTGAGATCATGTACCATACACCACCAAGCCACACCCCTTGGGGACATGTTAGATTAAATATGATAGACATAACATGACTATCAAACAAATAGCGGAAGCCAGGAACTTACCTCCAACCATAACAAATCAGATTTTTCAAATGCAAATCTCACAACCTAAGATGTTTCCACAGGAAGCCAAAACCAAATCTTATTTGTTAATTGAACCACTATGATTTTCTAGTCTATTCAACACGGTAAATTATTATAAATTGATGAAATGCACAGGCTTTGTTGTTAGATTAGGAACCCTTATATTTTCTAAAAATTGTATTAGAGCTCTTAGCCTTCTCCTATTAAAAAGACAATATATAATAAGGGATAATATGGGTCATCATTGATAAGCGGTAAGTATATCAATATTTACCATCCATTTTACTTAATATTTTGTATAGTTTCTTGAGTTTTGTGAATTTTTTGATGTGTTTTGTGTATTTTGTAGATAAATAAGGTTTCAAGGATTCACTGGAATCAAATCAGGGCCAAAATTGCGAAAAACAGACAAAAAGGGTAAAATCATCATTTAGGCGTTGCGACGAGCAACACTTATGCGTCGCGACCGCTAACGTGCGCCGAACATGTGTCAACATCAGAGAGACTTGCTATCATACGCACTTGCTAACATGCGCCGGCCACGTGTCAACATCACAACAATCTTGCTAACGTGCGTCGAACACGTGTCATCATCCCATGCTGCCGACACTACACATCATTGCTTACGTCAGCGTCGCGACACGCAAGCCTTCACGGATCATGACACCGACCCAATAATTCAGATGTCAACAGCTGCGTGCCATGTGTCATCATCTCAGCAAAGCGCGTGCCACGTGTCGAAGATCAACAGCGCGTCGCAACGTGTAGCACTTCACGTGGACCAAATTTTTCCCTATAAATTGAGGTCGAAATCAGAATTCCAATTCATACATTCTTCTGGGGATTTCCTTAAGAATACTAAGAAGATTGTATCTTATTTGTTTATTTACATCTTTATGTATTTAATTTTTTATTTTACGCAATAATTCTTTCTTTACTTTACTTTTCAGTCTTTATTTTTACTTTTCAGTATGAGGAGGTAACTCCCATCTGCTGGGGTGAAAGATTAAGCTTTTATTACTAATATTTAGATTAATCTCCATTAATTATAATATATAAACTATTTAAAATTTGACCTAATGGGATACTACCTTTATGGTCGGTTGGACTTAATTAAATTGATTTTAACCTGACTAAATTGGATATCGCCTTTATGGTCGGTTGGAATTAATCATAAATCTAACTTAATCAGGATATCGTCTATATGGTCGGTTGGTAATGTCATGCAAAGTTTATATATTATAATAAAGGAGATATCTAAATTAGAAGTAATAAAAGTGGATCATCTAACCCCCCCCCCCCCCCGTATTTTATTTATTGCTTTATTTATCTTTTTAATTTCCAAGCCTTATTTTTTGTCATTTACTTTATTTATGTCTTTACTAGTCCTAGATATGTGTTGTAACTAAATATCATATCTGGGGTTATGATGAATTCCATTATCACCGGTTTATAATGGGTTATTTTATGACTTGGGTAATATAAAGGTTTATTTATTGAGTCTTAAGCTTAATGCTTCTTGTTAACTGGCCATTAATAAGATTGATCTGATAAACCTAAAATAAACTTGACGAATGAATTTTAGGTTTCAGCCTTAGACTCAATAGCTCACGATCTCACCTTGAGGAATGGTGATCTTTAGGTAGATTTCCTTACAGGATAGACATATACCTGTCGAGCGGGGGTATCCACAATTGAAACTTAAACTTAATGAATTCAGGTAACTTGGTTAACATAGACATATGATAATTAGGTTATTTGGGTGTTTGCATCTGACCATCGACATATGTTTTTGCATAATTTCGTGTTCCAGGTTAATAAACTGATATATTGCACAAACTTGATATAACCACTTCATCTTTAAGAGATATTGGAAGGATTCAGAACCTTAGATAGTTTAATAATATTGAATTTTCCTTTCATATACATTCACACTGTTTTATTAACTTGTTTTAGTTTAAAATCACCATCCAATCAACAAACCAATCTATTAGGTACTCTTAAATACTTAACATCATAAATTGATAGCTAAGGTATTGAGTCCCCGTGGGATCGATATATTTTATACTACTTGAGCGATATGTGCGCTTGCGTAACGTGTGTGATTTCACCGATCAATCATCCCTATAATTTTGGTAACCAACAAAAAGAGGTAGATTATGTGAGTTATAATTTACGTGAGATTTGGATGAAGTTGGTTTTAATTTAAACTTTAAGAGATAAAATTGTTATTAACTTCCTATAATCTAAATAAATTATTTAATTAGTGGACCACCATAAGGCATATATACAATATATGTATAACATTCTCCCATTTGGTCCATCTATTCGTAACTGATAACCTTAACTCTCTCTAAACTTTTACATAAACAAGAGTTGACAACTATGAATCATGGCGACAAGTCCTTTATTATAAAGTATTACCTTTCATGTATTACAAAGTAATCTCCCTTTGAGTGGATACATATATCTTTATGAATAAGATTTTAAATGCTTATTACAGGTATTTTCTTTATTCATATATATATATATATATATATTGTCATTATTTAACTTTATGTATACGAACTATATAAATGACAAAATTTGAAAAATTAGAGTCATGTGAATAAACTACAATCCATAAATGTGGTATCTTAATAACATAAAATTCATATAATAGAATTGAGTCTCATATATCATACATGTTCTTTATACAAATTAGGTGGTAACCATTTCGTCAAAGGATCTGCAACCATCAATTTAGTAGTGATGTGTTAAATAACCACCTTTTGTGACTTAACATGTTCTCTAATAGCTATGTATTTAATGTCGATATATTTGCTTCAACTTCCACTTTTGTTGTTCTTAGCTAGGAACACTGCAAGAGAATTATCACAGTAAATTCTCAATGGTTTGGAAATGGAATCAACAATTTCCAATACAGAAATAAAACTCTTTATCCGAATAGCCTGTGTTGTTGCTTCAAAATAAAATATGAACTCTGCTTTTGTAGTTGAAGTAGCAACTAACGACTGTTTTGCACTTCTCCAGGAAATTGTCTTTCCAGCTAATAAGAAGATATATCATGAAGTTTACTTTCTAATGTTAGAACAGCCAGCAAAATCATAGTAAACATATAGTATTTGGTTCATTGAAGATACCGCATCACTTTCTTTGCAGTCTTTCAATGGTCCAAACCTGGATTAATTTGATATCTACCCAACATTTCTGCTACATATGCTATATCAGACCTTGTACAAACCTGAATATACATTCGGCTTCCAACTGCAGAAGCATAAGAAATGTTGGTCATCTGTTCCATTTGCAAATTATTCTCTGGGCATTGTTTCAAACTGAATTTGTCACCTTTAACAATAAGTGCCACACTAGGTGAACAATCCATCATATGAAATCTCTCAATAATTTCATTAATATAGGTTTCTTGAGATAGCCTAATATTCATCGGGATCTATCTCTCTAAATCTTTATGCCAATGATATAAGAGGCTTCACCCATATCTTTCGTTTCAAAACATTGCAAGAGAAATTATTTTACCTCATGAAGCAAGCCCAAAACACTTCAAGCAAGTAAAATATCAACTACATATAAGACTAAGAAAATGATTTTGCTCTCACTGAATTTATGGTATATACATTATTCCACAATATTCTATGTGAAACCAAATGAAGAAATTACATCATGAAACTTTAAATACCACTGACGAGAAGCTTGTTTTAATCCATATATAGACTTATTTAACTTACAAACCAAGTTATCACCTTTATTTGAGATAAACCCTTATGGTTGTTTCATATAAACGTCTTCCTCTAAACTCTGTTTAGGAAGACTATTTTCACATCCATCTGATGTAGCTCCATATCAAAATGAGCCACTAATGCCATGATTATCCTGAAAAAATCCTTCTTAGAGACTGGAAAAAAGGTATAATGATAATCAATTCCATATCGTTGAGTGAATCCTTTGGCTACAAGTCATGCTTTATATCTTTCGACATTGCCTAAAAAATCTCTTTTTGTTTTAAAAACCCATTTACAGCCAATGGCCTTTGTTCCTTTCGGTAACTCAATAAGATCCCAGACTTGGTTATTATCCATTGAATCCATCTCATCTTTCATGACATTAGACCACAATATAGATCTACAACTACTTATAGCCTATGAAAATGTAACAGGGTCATATTCAGTACCAATGTCAAAGTCAGATTCTTGCACATACATAACGTAGTTAGAAGAAATCACAGTTTTCCTTATCCTTGTAGATCTCCTGGAAGCCATACCGATATCTTCTTGAGGAGGATGTTCAATAGCCAGATCTTCAAAAATATTATGTGCATGATATGGCTCTTCGGTAATTGGTTGTTGATAATCTAATAAATCTTGATGATTATCTTGAATTACAACCAACTGGCTTGAATATTCAGGAGTAGGTTTTAAACTCTTATCTTCCTCAAAAACTAAGTTTCGAGGTTGACTACTCCCACTAATTACATCATTCTGTATAAACTTTGCATTCATTGCTTCTACAATTGTAGAAGTATAAGATGGAAAAAAAAATCTATATCCCATAGACCTTTCTGCATAGCCAATGAAAAAGCCACTAACTGTCATGGGGTCTAATTTTTTCTCGTGGATTGTACACTCTGTTGGGGTTTTATACAGAATTATAGGGTTAGCGCAGGGGAACGCGGAAAATCGAATTTTCCGATTTCAAAATTTTTTCTTCTATTAATTAAATAAACATATTTAGTTAATTAACCAATACTAAAAATCTGAAATTTCAACTCAAGAAATCATATTTCTTTTAATTGCCGATTTACCCAAAATTTTTGCAAATTAATCATTTTGGTCCTTAAAATGTCAAATACATATTTAATTGATTCCAAATCAAACCCAAAATAATTGATACATGTATAATACATGATTTTATAATTTGCAACAAAATCCATAAACTTTTTCATAATTACCGAAACTGTCCAGTTTTTCCATTAATTGAAATTTGGCCTAAAATGTTCAAAAAAAATCAGGATCAAATCCAATCAATCCCAAATTTAACATACATCAAATAAACATCAAATTATATCATATATATGAAAAGCCCCAAAATTGGAATAGGTTTAGAACCTTAATTTCACAAATTTGTCCAATTACACAATTTACATTAAATTGAATTAATTCAACACTTTAATCATTCAATTACCACACCAATCAAGTCTCACCATCATGAATTTACTCAAGAACAATTCTAGGTTAATTATGAATGGCTAAGCAACTCTAGAATGACAACTTTAATTTCTAATTAATTTATTAACCTTAATTACACTAATAAACATATAAATTAATCATACATGCTTAACTTCCTCAAACAAGCTTCCAACAAATTTAATTACAAATTCAAAGAGTAGAGAAATAAACTTAACAATACAATTTGAAGTTAAGAATAATAGAAATATTTTCTATATAGAAGTAAGTGTAAGAAACTTACAAAAAATTCCAAATTTTTGGCTTTAATTTTCCTTTCTTTGTTCAATGTTCTCTCAACTCACTTTGTAAAATTTTGTTAAAATTATCTAACCATGAAAAATGAAACAAAACAATTTTATTATATAAAATTCATCATGGCCGAAAATTTGATGACAAAAAATAAATAACAATTATTTTTATTTTGTTCAAAAATCATTGGCACACATTTTGCAAAATTAAAGTTAACACTTTAACTTTAATAAAGAAAACAAAATGTGTTCCAATGGTTTCATGCCATTCTCCAACTTTAATAAAGTTAATCATGTCATAAGATATTTGTAACTTTAATTATATTAATCATATAATATTTATATAATTAAATAATTAAATACAAATATCTTAAATATATGTATTATATTTAAATTAAATATCTCAAATATATATATATATATATATTAATGATATAAGCCAAATATCACATATTGATATTTTATTAATGTGTATTTAATAAAATCAAGCATTATATATAAATACACATTAATTTAGAAATGACCGTTAGGTCCCAATTGCATGTATTTTTCGTTTACCGTTAAACGAGTTATAAATAATCAGTATTATTCATAACAGTTGCCCTTCTAAGAGTATATTTCATTAGTGAGACTCTCTAGATTCAGGCATATCCGTCACAAAATCAAATTTCGTGTCCATAATTCACACACCCATAAATTATGACGAACACGGATAAACTCTCTGAATCATATAGGTCGAGGTCACTGCATACGTATAATCCCTCCGTCACAGGTATCCGAATTATTCCAGAGATATAGATACAAACATAAAATCTCTATATATATAATCACATCGACGTTTCTATTAGGAATCCCTCAAAAAACACTTAGAACTAATTTCTACAGTGTACCACGGGCCCATGGATTTAACAGATTGCTAATTCCATATTTGAATACCTATGCTCTGTACACAGAGCTGACGGATCATATCTTGATACACATATGATATCCTGAGCATCAGTCCACACCCAACGAACAAGCGGAGGTCTGATCTAAATAGATCGGTGACGTGACTTCCGTCTAAGTGTGTGAAGGATAACTCATATATCAGTGGTATCTCAAGTCAAAGAATCACCATGTTCAATCAACCAGAGAAGATTCTTTTTGACGTTGGTGTACCATCCATTAAAAATCTTCGGTGAGTCGTTCAGTGTTTATCCGCTATAAACACCTACACGTCTATACGAGTCACCAAGACTCATGGTTCACTGAGAAACCATTGGAATCCAAGATTCCAATATACTACATGTACTAGTCTCTACGGGTTTATTATACTGACCAAATAGTATAAATTTTGACAGGGAACTTTCTAAGAATGACAACGTCATGATACAACTCAATGTCAGTTGCGACGCTTTTGCAACAGTATCATAATTAATCATTCTAAGGTCGGTTACGTCTTTACCATATTAAAGAAGAAATTATATAAAAGAAACTATTCATTTTATTCATAATAAAATGTTACATAAGTATTTACAAGGAAATACATAATAAAATTAGCGCTCAGAGCACCAACCCTAACAAAATCTCTCACTTGCTCTAGTGCCAATATCGATTGTATCTAATACCCATCGACTCCACATGCTTATCAAATAACTTCGGAGGTATGACCTTCGTAAGCGGGTCTGCTACATTATCTTCACTCGGTACCTTGCACACGATAATGTCCCCTCGCGACACAATCTCTCGAATGATGTGGTACTTTTGTTCCACATGCTTCGACTTCTGATGCGCCCTTAGTTCTTTTGCTTGCGCAATGGCTCTAGTATTATCACAATATAACGGAATCAGATTCTCGATACTTGGGACTACTCCCAATTATGTGATAAAGTTCCTAACCCAAACAGCTTCCTTTACAGCTTTAGAAGCTGCAATGTATTCCGCCTCTGTGGTGGAATCAGCTGTCGACCCCTGTTTGGAACTCTTCCAATAAACTGCACCTCCGTTAAGGGTAACACGAATCCTGATGTAGACTTTTTATCATCAGGATTCGATTGGAAATCGAATCCGTATACCCATTAACTTGCAGTTCATTTCTTCTATAGATAATAAATTTATCCTTAATACCTTTAAGATACTTGAAGATATGTTTAATGGCCATCCAATGGTCATTTCCTGGATTGGACTGATATCTTCTCGTCACACTAACTGCGAAGCTGATATCAGGCCTAGTACATAACATGGCATACATGATGCTGCCCAAACACAAAACATAAGGTTGATTAGACATTCTAATCTTCTAATCTTCTATATGCGGACACATCTTCTTCGAAAGATGTAAGCCATGTCTGAACGGTATGTTTGATGTCTTACAGTTACCAAAATTATACCATTCTAAGATCTTATCTATTTACGTTGATTGGGATAACCCAATAAGCTTCCTTTCTCAATCTCTATATAGTTTTATGTCTAAGACATAAGAAGCTTCACCCAGGTCCTTCATGGAGAAATTCTTACAGAGGTAAGCTTTGACGCCTTGCATCATCCCTATATCATTCCCAATGATAAAGATGTCGTCAACATAGAGAATTAAAAATACCACCATACTCCCACTGGCCTTCTAGTACACACGGGATTCTTTCGAATTCTTGAGAAAACTAGACAATTTGATTATCTCGTCGAATCGAAGATTCCAACTTCATCAAGCCTGTTTAAGTCCATAAATGGACTTCTTCAGCTTGCATACCATGCCCGAGTTTTCGCTGGATGCAAAACCCTCCGGCTGTTCCATATATATTTCATCAAGAAATCCATTTAGAAAAGCCGTTTTTACATCCATTTTCCCAATCTCGTAATCATAATAAGCGATAATTGAAAATAAAATCCTGATGGACTTTAGCATTGCAACTGGCGAAAAAGTTTCATCGTAGTCGACACCAAGTCGCTGCGAGTAACCTTTAGCAACCAGTCGGGCCTTAAAGGTTTCAACCTTTCCATCAGGCTCATGCTTCCTCTTGTAAATCCATTTACAATCGATATGAACAATTCCTTTGGGAAGCCGAACCAAGTTCCAAACTTGATTCTCATGCATTGAGTCCATCTCGGATTTCATGGCGTCTTGCCACTTCACGGAGTCGATGTCCAACATCAATTCTCTATAGGTAAAAGGGTCAGTCTCTTCAACTAAGAGAACATCCAGACTATTTTCTTGTATGAAATACAAGCGTTTAGGAGGTCTAGATACCCTTTATGACCTACATAGTGTGTGTGTTGAAGGTTCTTCATCTTCTTGAACTACAGGTTCCTCCATTAGTTCGTTGGTACTAGGTTGTACTTCATCAAGTTCAACCTATCTATGATCACCACCTTCTGCCAAAAATTTTATTTCTAGAAATTTTACGAAGCGAGCTACGAACAAATTTCGATACTCGGTATCATAGAACAAATATCCTTTTGTATTTGAAAGATATCCAACAAACCTAAACTTCTGCCCTTGAGGCAAAAGCTAGTTTTGCTGAGCCATCCTGACGTATGCAGGACACCCCCAAATCTTAATATAACTAAGATTTGGTTTCCTACCGATCAATATCTCATACGAAGTCGTAGGAATCTTATTCAGGAGATGAGTGATAGTTAAAATAGCATAACCTCATAAGTAATAGGGTAAATCTCTATAACTCAACATCGATCAGACCATATCCAATAAAGTCTGATTTCTCCTCTCTGACACTCCATTATGTTGTAGAGTGTCTGGAGGAGTATATTGAGCGAGAATCCCATTCTCCTTTAAATAATCAGTGAACTCTCCACTCATATATTCATCGCCTCGATCAGATCGAAGGTATTTAATATATTGACCAGTTTATTTTTCAACTTCGTTTCATAATTCTTTGAACTTTTCAAAGGTTTCCGATTTATGTCTTATCAAATAAAGATAACTGTACCGTGACAGATCATCGGTAAAGGTAACGGAGTAAGAAAAACCAATGTGAGCAGTTTGACTCATTGGACCACATACATCATAATATATGAGTTCCAATAGGTCATTGGCACGGTGTCCAACACTCGAAAATGGGACTTTGGTCATTTTACCCCGAATATAAGATTCGCAAGTTGGATAAAGTTCAATGGTGAGATCATGTATCAAACCATTATTAACCAATTGGGTAAGGCGTTTCACGCCTTTATTACCTAACCGTATATGCCAAAGTTCAGTATTATTTATATCAGATTGTTTACGTTTATTTATTCCAGTATTAAAGATATCTTGTGAGGTACGCAATATGTAATGGCCATTCTCATTTGGACAACAAAAGATCTGAATATTATAACTATCATATAAATATAAAGAACTATTCTTAATATTTATATTATAACCTTCAATATCTAATACAAAAAGGGACATAATATTCGCCACACATCCAGGCACAAAATAGCAGTCATTTAACAAAAGTCCCACTGCAACTGCATCCAAAGAGTCGCCACTCCTGAATCGCAACTGTATCTCCCCAGATTTCAGACGTCTACTTCCCGTCAGCACCTGCAACGTATTACAAATGTGAATAGAACAAGCAGAATCCAAAATCCAATTAGATGTCATCGCTTCACAAGCCAGTGAGTTATTGATAATAGGAAAAATAAAAGTACCTGATTTCGATGCTCTTTCCTTCCTGATTTGTGCGAGATAGTCTGGGCAGTTTCGTTTCCAATGCCCGACTTTCTGGCAGTGGTGGCATTTGTCCTCAAAAGCTTTCTTGGGCTTCACCGTCTTACCATGCGGAGGAATATTGAAACCCTTCTTTTTATTTTCTTTTGTCTTCATCCCCTTCGACTTGGATTTGGAAGAAGCGGAAAGTGAAGTGGGTTTCGGAAGGCGAGTGGGAACTCCCTTCCTAAAATCTTCCTCTACTGTGAGAAGCATCATATGCAACTCACAGTAAGAACAGTGAATCCCATTCATGTTGAAATACATAACGAACTAGCGATATGACGCCAGGAGTGAACCGAGAATGACACTACGCCTCAGTGTTTCATTGAGAGGGAAATCCTTACGCCTTAACTGCTCGATCAAATCGATCAAGTGAAGCACATGCGGGCTCACAGCCTGCCCATCATCAAGTTTAGAATGGAACAGTTCGATCAAAACTCTATGAACCACAACCTATTCCTGGTTCATGAACGATTCACGAAGTTGTGTCATCATGCTATATTCATCATGCATCTCAAAGTAAGTCTTCTTAAGCTCTGAAGAAAGAGAACTCAGAATGAATGATTTAACCCTTAAATCATCATCCATTTATCGTTGGAAAGTCTCATGTTCTTCAGGAGATGCATCTGGTGATATAGCAAGCAGTAATGGACCTTCCAAAATATACCCCAGCTTCTCGGAATTGAGGACAATCCTCAAATCCATATCCCAATCCGTAAAGTTCTCAGCGCCTTTTAGCTTATTCGTATCTAGCATACGAGAAAAATGATTTGTTGGAGGTGCCGCCATTGCAAATCTATCAAATAGACAATGAATAAACGGTAAGAAGATAAGCAAATAAAAGATAAACCAGTTTCATAATATATCAAAAAGCATTAACTAGATCATGGATTTTTAATCTAAAAATGCCCTTCTCACTATTTCATGCAAAACTGTAATCCCCAAATAGAATACAAAACATGCGATAAAAAAATTATAACATAATAGTGAAAGGTGGACCCCATGAATATATTTCAGCTCACAGCTTTGGCACATTCTCGCCTACGTATATTCATTAGGTAGACAACTCATTGTCAATCACTCAATAGTAACTCCTAGGTTCTTGGTCCTGGTCATTTCTCATTGTGACAGTTTTGGCACGTTCACAAGGAGGCGTACTAAGGTTAAACTTGTCAATGATAAATTCAAGATACTTGTGAAACCCTGACAGCTTTAGCACGTTCAGGATTCCGCTTTCGCTTGAATTCACCTAATATCAAATATATCTGGTACAGATAAATTTCTACCGGCCATATCCTCACAACTTTGGCACGTTCTCGGATATAGTCGCAGAAAATTTATCGATAAGCGGTATTGACAAGATGGACCAATTAATATGCATTAAATACATATTAAATTAGAAACCTTATTTTAAATAGGGATTTTTCCGCAAAAGATGCTTTTTACTTTATTTAATCAAACTAAATAAACACATGCATGCAAAAATTCAAGATTAAAGTCAACATTGAATTTTAAAGGCATAATCATATATCGGGTGTTCAGAATCAAACTCCATTTGATACCATTTTTGTTGGGGTTTTATACGTAATTACAGGGTTAGTGCAGCGGAACGCAGAAAACCGATTTTTCCTATTTCAAAAATTTTTGTTGTATTAATTAAATAAACATATTTATTTAGTTAACCAATACTTAAAATCTGAAATTTCAACCAAAGAAATCATATTTCTTTTAATTACCGATTTACCCCAAACCTTTGCAAATTAATCATTTTAGTCCTTAAAATGTCAAATACATATTTAATTGATTCCAAATCAATCCCAAAATAATTTATAATGTCTAATACATGAATTTATAATTTGCAACAAAATCCAGAAACTTTTTCATAATTACCGAAACTTCCAAGTTTTTCTATTAATTGTAATATGGCCCAAAATATTTAAAACACATCAAGATCAAATCCAATCAATCCCAAATTTAACATACATCAAATATACATCAAATTATATCATATATAGGAAAAGCCTCAAAATTGGAATAGGTTTAGAACCTTAATTTCATAAATTTGTCCAATTACATAATTTATATTAAATTGAATTAATTCAACACTTTAATCATTCAATTACCACACCAATCAAGTCTCACCATCATGAATTTACTCAAGAAAAATTCTAGGTTAATTATGAATGGCTAAGCAACTCTAGAATGACAACTTTAATTTCTAATTAATTTATTAAGCTTAATTAGACTAATAAGCATATAAGTTAATCATACATGCTTAACATCCTCAAACAAGCTTCCAACAAATTTAATTATAAATTCAAAGAGTAGAGAAATAAACTTAACAACACAATTTGAAGTTAAGAATAATATAAACATTTTCTATATAGAAGAAAGTGTAAGAAACTTACAAAAAAATTCTAAATTTTTGGCTTTGAATTTCCTTTCTTTATTCAATTTTCTCTCAACTCACTTTGTAAGATTTTGTTAAACCTGTCTAACCATGAAAAGTGAAACAAAATAATTTTGTTATACAATAATCCATCATGGCCGAAAATTTGATGACAAAAAATAATTAACAATTATTTTTATTTTGTTCAAAAAAAAATTGGCACACATTTTGCAAAATTAAAGTTAACTCTTTAACTTTAATAAAGCAAACAAAATGTGTTCCAATGGTTTCATGCCATTTTCAAACTTTAATCAAGTTAATCATGTCATAAGATATTTGTAACTTTAATTATATTAATCATATAACATTTATATAATTAAATAATTAAATAGAATATCTTAAAAATATGTATTATATTTACATTAAAAATCTCAAATACATATATTATTGATATAAGTCAAATATCACATATTGATATTTTATTAACGTGTATTTAATAAAATCAAGCATTAAATATAAATACACATTAATTTGGAAATGACCGTTAGGTCCCGATTGCATGTATTTTTCGTTAAACCGTTAAACGAGTTATAAATAATCAGTATTATTCATAACAGTTGCCCTAGTGCTTTACGAGTATATTTCATTAGTAAGACTCTCTAGATTAAGGCATATCCGTCACGAAATCAAATTTCGTGTCCATAATTCACCCACCCGTAAATTATGACGAACACGGATAAACTCTCTTAATCATACAGGTCGAGGTTACTGCATATGTATAATCCCTCCGTCACAGGTATCCGGATTATTCCAAAGATATAGATACAAATGTCAAATCTCTATAGATATAATCATGTCAACGTTTCTATTAGCAATCCCTCAAAAAACACTTAAAACTAATTTCTACAGTGTACCACGGGCCCATAGATTTAACAGATTTCAAATTCCATATTTGAATACCTATGCTATATACACAAAGCTGATGGATCCTATCTTGATACACAGATGATATCCTGAGCATCAATCCACACCCAACGAACAGACGGAGGTTTTATCTAAATATATCGGTGACGTGACAGCCATCTAAGTGTGGATAATAACTCATATATCCACAGTGGTATCTCAAGTCAAAGAATCATTATGCTCACTCAACCCGAGAAGATTCTTATTGACGTTGGTGTACCATCCATTAAGAATCTTCGGTGAGTCGTTCAGTGTTTATCCGCTATAAACACCTACATGTCTATACGAGTCTCCAAGACTCATGGTTCACTGAGAAACCATTGGAATCCAAGATTCCAATATACGACATGTACCAGTCTCTACGGGTTTACTGTACTGACCAAGTAGTGTAAACCTTGACCGGAAACTTTCTAAGAATGACAATGTCATGAAACAACTCAATGTCAGTTGCGACACTTTTACAACAGTATCATAACTAATAATTCTAAGGTCGGTTACGTCTTTACCATATTAAAGAAGAAGTTATATATAAGAAACTTTTCATTTTATTCATAATAAAAAGTTACATAAGTATTTACAAAGAAGTACATAACAAAATTAGCGCTCAGAGCACCAACCTTAACACATTCTAACTTCAACAGGCAACCTCATTCATGTATATGTCTTAAACTAGGTTTCCAACCTTTCCATAATTCAAATGGCATTTTGGAAACTGCCTTTGTTCGAACTATGTTTAACACATATACAACAGTTTTTGGAGTTTCACTCCACAAGGATAATGGGAGACTGGAGTTGCTAATCATACTTTGAACCATGTTCATTAATGTTCGATTTCTTCTTTCTACTACACCATTTTGAAATGGTTAGTCTGGCATTGTGTATTGAGCAACAATGCCTTATTCCTCTAGAAACCTAGCAAATGGACCTAGTTTTTGTCCTGATCCCGTGTACCCTCAATAATATTATCCACATCTATCTGATCTCATGATTTTAATTTATTTTCCTAATTATTTATCTATCTGTGCTTTATAGCACTTAATAGAATCTAGTGTTTCACCTTTATTATAAAAAAATAGAGATATATAAATCGTGAGTAATCATCAATAAAAGAGATAAAGAATCTCTGACCGTTTAAGCACACTTCTGGTAATGGGCCATAAATATCAGTGTGTACGATTTCCAAAATAATAGAGCTCTTCATGGCACTTTTCTTGTCCTTGTTAGTTTGCTTTCCTTTTATGCAGTCTACACAAGTACCAAAATCAGTAAAATCCAGAGTCTCAAGGACTTCATCCTTTACTAATCTTTTGATTCGGCCAATGGAAATATGACCCAATCTCTTATGCCACAATATGAAGGATTTATCAGTTGAAATGATTCTCTTTACACCAATATCACCATGCATAGTCATAAAGTTATAATCAAAAGTATGGTTTAAATAAAGTTTAAACAAACCATCATTCATAATCTCATCCCTAATAATAATAGAATCTATTAACAAATGAAAAGATGTGCCAATGAAACTAAAACTAAAACCCAGAGGTAAAAGTCTTGAAACAAAATTAAGGTTTCTTGAAAAATACGGAATATAAAAGGTTTTATCTAGGTCTAAAATAAAGCCAAAATTAAGAAAAAGTCTGTAGGTCCCGACAGCTTTCATATGTGAAGGCATCTTGTTTCCTAAATAGATTACACGTTCACTTTCCATCGGTTTCCTTTGGTTTAAGAAGCCCTGCATGGTATTGGCAACATTGATTGTAGAACCAGAGTCAATCCACAAAGTATTATGAGAAACATGAACCATATTAGATTCGTAACGCACTAAAGAGATATGATTACCATTATTTTCAAGCCAAGTCTTGTATTTGATGTAATATTTCTTCATATGTCTGTTGGACAAATATGACCCATAGCATCACTATTTGTACAGATCATGGTGTTGTTGTACAAATTAACTATGTGACAAAGGAAATTGCTCTTTTATCATTTGTAATTAGATTACCAAGATGTATAAATGATAAAAGGTCCTTATGATTAATTTCGGATTGAGATGATATGAGATAGTATCAATCCACGAAGTTTTAATCATTAAATATCCATAGTCGTAGTATTATCGAGATTGGACATCAATAATACGGAATAGACTAGTATTACACTTGTGCGCGTTGTGGGAGCATAACGGCATAGTTCTCATTTATTTTGGTATAGGATACTCATGCAAGTGTAATAGGAGGTTGTGTTTACCGATGGTACGGAAACAACTTCTCTCTGGATAGACCCCTCGGAATTCATTGGTAGTATGACTGTGTGTCTATGAAAGTCCGAAATCAGGGTAGATATATTTGGTCTTAATCTGAGACTTGCACCGCTAATACTTGCGACAATCAATATACTTTGGTTTTGGTCGTCCAAGGCTTTAACAGGTTCTGTGTACGCCTCCTTTGGGTATATTGAGAATCGTAGTGTATTGGGTGTGATATCAAGACGGAAGTATCACTCCAGTCATAGTGGAGATGATGATCACGTAGGATACGGAACTGGTGCTCTTATGTACTGCAGTCATCGGGATAATATGACTAGGTCATGATTATCCGATTATAGAGACTATTTACCTGCGATCTGATATGTGCTTCGTACGGGACAGACACAATTCCAGCCCCAGGCCTTGCACGTGACATCCGATACTGGATCGTAATACGCAATACTACGTATACTACGCTTGATAAAGATCACATATTCCTTTAAGAATATTTCTGGAGAATTGGGTAGGCACGGTGCTTTGCTAGAAGCCAAACATGTCTTGTAAATCGGTAAAAATATAGTACTAGGTACGTACATGTTCGGATAGTCCGACGACCGGATTTACTGCCAACATATCCGGGGATCTCATGGGTCGCTTCCCAAAGATTTACCGATGACGTATAACTCGCACTTTATTAATCTGGGATTAATTATAAGAGAGAGAAAATTAATCTGGGATTAATTACGGAGATATTTTATCTGGGATAAAATATTTTTTAAAAGAGAGAGAGCGATTAATTTGGAATTAATCGATAAAATAATATATACGATATATTATAAGAAATTGGATTTTCGACGCGGAACTAAAATTAGATTTTAATTCGGGCGAACGAGTTAATTTAGAATTAATTCGCTAGCGACGTGAATAGTAATTTTTCTAGGCATAATTATTTAATTAAATTTGATTTAATTACGTCGCAACAGAAAATTCATTAATTCAGAATTAGCGAACCCGAGCCCGGGAGTGTTTGCAGGCCCACTCGCATTTCGAATTCAAGTGCGGCCCACAAGTCACATCAAGCGTCACATCATTAGTCACTTTGAGTGATGTGATGTCTAGTCACTTTGAGTGATATGATGTCTAGTCACTTTTGAGTGATTGATAGGGGTGGTTGAATGACTTAAATGCCATGTACCTTTTTTTGGATTTGGAATTCAAATTTATGGTATATCATTTATTTGATTTTAGAAATCAAACAACCAACACAACAACTCATCTCTTCTCTCTCTCTTCTCTCCCTATTCGGCCAAGGGCCAACATTTTTCTCTCCAAAAATCTGCCATTTCCGAGAGCATGTAGAAGCTTTAGGAAATTTTGTGGAAAATTTTTCAAGGTGCTAGCACACATTAAGAGTCTTACGAAGGTGATAGGGAAACCCACCCATGGGCATGGAATCCTTACCCAAAGCTTGGAGCTTGAAGATTCAACTTGGAGCACAAATACAAGCCATTGTCGTGAGCACCTTGGAGGAGGAAGTTTCGTGTTCGACGCATCGCAAAGCCGATCATTGTAAGTATGAATTTGTCATACTTCTTATGAGTATTCACATGATTTCTATGCTTGAATGATCTTGGGACTAACCTAGAAACCCAACAATGGTATCAGAGCCTTGTTTAAGCATGAAATTGAAATTAGGGTAAAATTGGGTAAAATTGATTTGAGCATGTTTGGATGAAATTGATTGTTTGAGTATGCTTGAATGATGATAACTTAGAGTTATGCATGGTTACTTTGATGAAAATTGAATTGGATCAAATTTTCCCCAATAATTTGGCTTGGCCGAAAGTTATGGCTTGCCCTAAGTCATGGTGATTTTTGTTTTTGATCATTGGATGAGTTGAAATCATTTGGGAATTGCTGATTTATGATTTAATTGGATTGAATTCCGAATCGGACAATAAATCCCTAATTGCCGTGAGTGATAAAGCATGGAAATTGATATGATTTTTTGATTCAATGATGTTGGACATGTGTTGATGATGATAAGCATAATTAATTGAGTAAATTAGTATTTTGGAAATGTTAATTTGGTTAATTAATCATGGCTAAACACTTAGATTAATTTAATTATGAAATTTGGAATTTTGTAATTTAATTAATTGGGCTTATTTTGGAATTAGGCTTGTAAAAGTTGTATTTGGGCTTAATGGGCTTGGTTGGGCCAAGTTTGGTTTAGGCTAATTGATTGGATCCAATTGGGCCCAAAACCATATCCATAAAGTCCAAATATAATTAAATGGACCTTTAATATTAATTGGGCCTAATGGGCCTAAATTGGTTTCTTGGCAAATAAGGATGATTCCTTAAATGGGCTTTGGTATTTGGGTTTGACCCATATTGACCAAAAGTCCATGCCTTATGAAATTAATTAAAAGCCTATTGGACTTTAATTAAATTAACATAGGATGTTAATCGGGCTTTGAGACCCATAAAGATTGGATTTAGAATCAGAGTCGTAAAGGCACATTAAAAAGTGTAAATATTTAATTTATAATTAAATAAAGAATTAGTATTAATTACAAATTAAATTGGATTTAATATTATAGTTTGATATAATTCAAGAATTCGTACTTTGAGTACTTATTCTTAAAACGAGTTTGACTCGCGCAAAATCAAATCGTAGTTTGAACATTGGATGGTCATTAATTTCAGATTAATTAATTGGATTAGATTGATTGATAACATGCTTTGTGTGAATACATGGATGCGATGTATGAATAATGTATATCAGATAGATATTAGATGGGTGAGGGCAATTTTGGAAATTATTGTAATAAATTTAGAATTTATTAAATTGGACCTGCGTGTCCAGCCTATTACCTCTTGACTCTTTGTATTTCTCCTCTCACCTATTCCCCTCAATGTAAATGAGGTTTCTTTAGAAGTTTTATGTAATCGGGTAGAAGTAATACTTGTGCTAGCGGGAGAGAGGAAATGAAGAGATTTGTTCTAGGAACAATGTGTTTAAATATCCATCCGCATATCATTATTATTTTATTTATACGCGCCTTATTATGTTTTTATAATGCATGTTTAAGGGTGTATGATGATGAGACCTTAACAAAGATAATAAATTGGTTGCCAATTTACGCGAAAAACCCCCCTCAACACATATTAAGCGTTTTTCCTTCCATTGAGTGATTCTTACTCAAGATCCAAGATTGGCACTGGTTTTTTTGCCAAAGTCAAGACTTTTGTCCGTCGCGGATGTGTTTGAATCATAAAAGCTTTGTTCCATATCGGTGTCTTGTCCAAGTTGTGATTTGTTGGCCAAAGTCAAGATCATTTCTTGTCCATCGACATCGATTACGAACCTTTCCAATGTCAATGGGTTTCGCTTAACTGGGATCATTAAGTTTGTTGTGGCAAAGCCAAGGCTTAGTTGATTCAGAGGAAAAAAGTTAGGGAATATATTGGATATATTGCCATATATAAGATATATGTTTCAGACTTGGTTGTCCACCTACTAGATCTAGGAATTGGATGGGATCCAATTGATCTTAGAGATCTACCTAGTTAATTATCATATATTTTGTTGGCCAAAGTCAAGATTGTGTATTATTTAACGGGATCCTAGCCCACTAGGAAACTAGGTTTCCCGAGTACTCCACAGAGGGTTAGAGGCTCGCCAAAAAATAGTGGGAGGCAAGTATTAAATTTACAATATTTGTTTAGTTACTTGCCAATACGTGCTCATTTCAAATATTTCGTCAAATAAATTAATATATTAGTTGTACTAATATTTAATCGTTGTTTTAATTAACCAGTTGGACTATATTCTAACTATTTCAATTAATAGTTGATTTTGTAATTGGATTATAGTAATCAATAGAATTGAATTTAACCAATTAAATTATAGTTGATTATATAGTTAGACTATAGTAATCATTATAATCAATAGTACCTAAAATCGTTGATTCGATAGTTGGACTATTGGAATCAAGATAAATTAAAGATTAGTGTTTAAAACATAATCCTGGGTGAAAATGTATTTAAACGGCTTTAATTTTCAAATTGGTAATAAAATCTCAGGATAGTCCTGCAGACCGAGAAGTTACTTTATTTGATAGAGTGACGTCTCGAGCCTAAGCCCGGAGTTGAGCAAATAGTAGAACATGATATTTGGAATATTCATGTGATGATAACTTTAGTGCTTAATCCATTATGCTTGCCGCAAAGACTCATTAATTTCTTAGTCAGAACTAATGATTAGATCCTTATAGTATGATATTGAAATTAAAGGATCTTCATAGATCTATCCTTAGATCTTAGAAGTGTTGGGATGTATGCCCTAGAGCTACATGTGATGTAAACGGTTTCATGTGTTTAGAAATAAAAGGATGCATTATTCATTTATCGAATTGTTTGTTCAATATCGCATATTATATATCTTCATAAATACCATAGATTACTTATGTACCTTCAGACTTGGTGTATGAACGTCATGCACTAGAGGATTTAAGACTGAAGTTAGTAATCTTAAATAGTCCATAGAGAGCAAACAAACCGGGTACTTTGTTTGTGGTTTATCTATAGCTGCGGTCCATTCTATATTTGGATGACGATCTTAATCTGGATCGTTCATGTAGAGACATGAGAATGGAGGCACCTTATATGATGTGATCATATAGGACTGGGCCTAGATAGAAATGACATTCTTATAATATCCGTTAAACAAAGAAAGTCATTTCGATCTACTTGATGGTCATATATGGATTGATCTTAATCCTGAATGTACTACGAACTCCTGCATGGTGGGTTGTGTCCTTTGATTTACAAAGTTGAGGTTGGTGTAGCAACCCCAACCAATAACTACGTACTTTGGGGGCATAGTCTGTTATGTAGCTGGGAACGTTTTACATAGACATGAAATTCACTCCTTCTTACGAGAAGTAGATGAGTATCTCTCTTAAGGGTTGATTCGGTACTTGAACGATTTGAGCGCTCAAGTTTTTCTATTACGAATAGAAAGATTAATATTCATAACAGTTATGAATAAATCGTTCATTAGAGAATCAATGGTACTTAAGGTAAAAATAATTAGAAGGGTATAACGGACATTATGACCCGGCTATTACGAGATATTCGTGAAGGATCAATTTGTATGCAATGACTATATCGGTGGACACCGACTTGGTTCGGCTTATTATTTCATCTACGGCAATGAGAGTGCAACTTCGGACTTTTAGTGGAATAATTCGAAGTTAATAATTCAGAATATTTAATTAAGAGCTTAATTAATATTTCGAGATTATTGGAGCTCGGAACCGTAGGTCCACTTGGTCCCTGTGCTAGCTCGATATACTTTAGCGGAGCTAATATAATTGGACAGTCCAATTATATACTCACAAAGAATAAATATTATTAATACGATTAATAATATTAATTAATCACACTTGAGACTTTATATTAAAAGTTAATATAAGGTATTAATAATTATATGATAATTATTTAAAATAGAACATTAAATTATATATGATATAATTTAATAAGGCTAAGAATTATTACCAAGGTATGATTCCTTATTGGATAATGAATAGGATTTGTTTGTTTGAGAAACAAAATAAAATCCTAATTACCCACCATGGCCGAAATTCCTACATGGGTAAGGAATAGGATTTGTTTGTTTAAGAAACAAAATCAAATTCAAAATTAATTCCCTATCTTGGCCGAAATTCCTTAAGTGATAAGGATTAGGATTTGTTTATTTTGGAAGCAAAATCAAACATGGATTCCTACCCCTTGGCCGAATTTCACAAAGATAAGAGACTAGTGGTTGATTTGTTTTATGAAACAAATTAGCCATAAGTATAAAAGAAAAATTATGATTTAATTTTTCAGATCCAAGACTTTAGAAACCCTAGCCTCCATCTCTTCTTCAAGCTCTCAAGAGTTGAGAAACTTTATTGAAGAACCTGAAATTATTTCGGTGTGTGATCTTTAATCTTTAAACCGTTTAGAGATTAATTTGTGAGTGTAGCCCACACTACCCTCCGTTGGTTACGAGACATAGTTCGGAAGACCTTGTGACGTCGAAAATACCTCTTTACCCTCACATATACCTCACGGCAGTGGGCAAAATTCTAGCCCACTGCCGCACGCACTTTGCTTCCCTTGGGGCTCGGTTTTGTTTGGTTTTAACTCGGGTTTTTGGGAAACACTTTTAGGGATTTTTAGGGCTGTGTTAGGATTGATTTTTATTGAAAAATCAGATCTGAAATATACAGCAGTTCACGCAAATCACTGGTTCAAATTGGGTGCAGTTCGCGCGTGTAACGGGTCCAAAACAGTCCACTAATTCACTGCAGTTCAAGGGGCTGTTCGGGGATATTCCGGGGCTGAAATCTTGTCCAAAACAGAAGTAAAACATCAGTGAACTCACTGGTGTAGTTCGGCCAAAGCGAAGGGAGAGCAGAAAAAATTTTCAAGTTCGGTCCGTGAGCCTAACCGCTTCCGCTGCGCGAGGGAAAGCGTTCCCTACAATTGGCATCAAGAGAGAGGTTGAAAAGTGCTCTTAACGCTTCACTTTTTCATTTAAAGTTTCTGTTTTAACTTGTTTATATGAGTTATAAATATGATATGCATGTTTAGATGAGTGGGCACAATTTTAAGTTCATGTGATGAATGGTTTTAATATTTCATGTGATGAATGGATTTTGCATTGGTCGTAATTTTTTATGGCTCTTATTTTTGTAGTTGGTTTTGGTTTTGGGTTGTAAGGCCATAAGGCCATTGCTTATATTCATTGTAATTTTAGTTTTCAATGTAAAATTTCAATTCTTTGTAATATGGAGCACCGAAGTCGCGAATGGAGCCAATACCACTTTGGAGCGGGATTTGAAGGCCAAGGAATGCATTGGTATATCTTTTGTACTAATTAGATTAGTATAGGAAAAATAAGAGCCCGGTCAATACAAAATAAATTTTATGTTATATGTATGTTTGTTTCGAATTGTTTGAATAACATGTCATATAGCCTAGGGTGCCCACTCGTGCATTTTACTTGCCATAACATGTCATAGATGCATTATCATTATAGACATAAAATTATGATTTTATGTAATTTAAAATGTTTAAGTTAGAAAATGATATGCATTAAAATCATTAATTAGATTAATGGGATTTAATGTCTAAAACTTGAATTCTAATATATTGGACTTAATTGGTGCATAATAAATTCCATTGGTATATAGGATGGAAATCCGGATATAAATTGCATAGCCGATTCCGTATGGACTGATATATGGTCTGCATTCGGGATATAATTCCACGTACCATTGGATTTTATGACGCACTAAGATTTATTAAAATGTTTAATTAAAATTTTGACCTTTTAGAATTCCATGATTTTTAGACTTTTAAGTGCCTAGTATTTTAAAGGTTAAAATATTGTAGCTCACTTATACCACTCTAATTAAATTAGTTTAATAGAGTAAAACTATTAGTAGAGACTAATGAGATATTAGTGACACGATTTTAATAGTTAAAATTGATTAGCTCACTTATGACCAACTAGTGTAAAAAAATTATGCTTTAGCCGCCATAAGTTTATCCACACTAGTTAGGATAAAATATTAGATATTTTTGATAGAAACCTTAAGTTCAAAATAGTGAGTGGGAGAGGGATATACGACAGTACATCCCACGATCTCCGTTGTTAGTCCAAAAACGTGAGATTCAAAAGGCGCCTCGAGACGGCTTTGTTTTCGTCCCCCTGTGGATGGTGTCCATTTTGGGTCGATATCAAGTTTGGATTCCGAGAGGATAGGGATTCTAGATATATCTTGTGAACTGACCTACCCTACGACGACACTTTACTTGTTAAGTCAAAGAATCCCGAAACGGCGGGTTACACTCACAAAGGAATAATTAATTGTTAATGAAATTCCTTGATCAAATTAAACGGTAGTTGTTTAAAATAGGAATAAGAGTTATTCCCACATATATTGAAACAACTGAGATTGTCTCAATCTATCATGCGAGTACTTGACCTACCCTATGGCGGCACTTACTTGTGGGATGATAGATCTTCGTGGCATAGTAATTATTTTAGGTTTCTTATTCATTATTCATGGTTCATGCATCATGTTTAATTTTATGCCAAAATTCTTTGATGATTTTAATATGCGATGAATGAATGTTAAAATGCATGTTTATTTTATTTTCAGTCATGGTTTCTCCAATTATTTCCATACTCTCAAATGATAAATTGACAGGAGAAAACTATATTAAGTGGAAAAGTAACATGAACGCTATCCTGGTCTGTGAAGACCTTAAGTTTGTCCTGACGGAGGAACGTCCTCCCGAGTCGGCCAGAAATGCTGGCCAAGCTGTGCGCGATACCTACCAGAAATGGGTCGCAGCAAATGAGAAAGCCCGCTGCTACTTGCTAGCAAGGATGTCTGAGGTTCTTGCTGCAAAGCATGAACCTATGGCTCTAGCATCTCAGATGATGGAGTCATTGCAGGGCATGTTTGGGCAGCCTTCGGAGCGTCAACGCCATGAGGCCATGGTCTCAGCAATGACTGCTAGGATGAAGGATGGGATATCATTTCGAGAGCATATCTTAAGGATGATAACTTATCTCAATACTGCTGAAACCCATGGAGCTCGTATTGAAGAGCATCGCCAGGTGACCATGATTATGGAAACTCTTCCGAAGAGTTTCCTGCAGTTTAAAAGCAACTATGTTATGAACAAGTTGTCTTTTACTTTGATCCAACTGCTTAATGAGCTCACCCATTACGAATCCATGCTGGTGGATCTTCGTAAGTCCAGTGCAGAGGTAAATGTTGCCGAATCTTCCAAATCTGCAAAGAATAAGAAGAAAGGCACTGAAAAGGCTAAGGGTAAGCCCATGAAAAAGAAGAACAAGAAAGGCTCCAAGGATACCAAGCCCAAAGGAAAATGTTTCCATTGCGACAAGAATGGGCATTGGAAAAGGAACTGTCCTAAATACCTTGCTGAGCTGAAGGAGAAAAAGGAAACAGGTAAATATGATTTACTCGTTATTGAATCTCTATTAGTGGAGGATGATAAATCCGCTTGGATTATTGATTCCGGGGCCACTAACCATGTTTGTTCTTCTTTACAACTACTTGATTCATGGAGGGACCTTGCTGAAGGTGATTACACCATGAGGGTCGGGACAGGGGATTCCGTTTCAGCAAGAGCAGTGGGAATTTCCAGTTTAAATTTTATCAATAATAGTTATTTAAGTTTGAAAAATGTGTTATTCATTCCTGGTTTCCGCAGGAATCTGATTTCTGTTTCTAGACTTATGGATGATGGTTATTCAATTTCTTTTAATAGAATTCGGTTATTATTGGTAGAAATAGATTAACTATAAGCACATGAAACTCAGAAAATAAATTGTATGTGTTAAGACCGTTAACGCATAAGTCACTGCTCAACACTGAAATGTTTAAGGTTGAAAAATCGAAAACGAAACGGCAAAAGATTTCTCACGATGACACATATCTATGGCATCTTAGACTTGGTCACATCAACCTTGATCGGATAAATAGATTGATAAAGGACGGAGCCTTAAACCAGTTAAAGCTCAGGACTTTACCAGTTTGTGAATCATGTTTAGAAGGAAAAATGACCAATAGACCATTTTCTGGAAAAGGTATAAGAGCCAGTCAACCACTAGAGCTAATACACTCGGACGTCTGCGGACCAATGAATGTAAAAGCTCGAGGTGGTTATGAATACTTTGTCACATTCATTGACGATTATTCAAGATATGGGTATGTCTACCTAATGCATCACAAATCAGATACCTTTGAAAAGTTCAAAGAGTATCGTGCTGAGGTTGAGAACCAATTAGGTAAGACAATCAAAACTCTATGATCGGATCGTGGAGGGGAATACCTCGACAGAGACTTCGAGGAATTCTTAGTTGAGCATGGGATAGTATCCCAGCTCACAACACCTGGAACACCACAACAAAATGGTGTTGTAGAAAGGAGAAATCAAACCCTACTGGACATGATGAGATCTATGTTTAGTTATAGCTCACTACCTAGTTCATTCTGGGGATATGCACTGCAAACCGCAATGTATATCCTCAATGTAGTTCCATCAAAGTCTGTTCCTAAGACTCCCTTAGAGTTGTGGAATGGTCGTAAAGCTAGTTTACGACATTTCCGCATATGGGGGTGTCCAGCACATGTGCTGAAGAATAAGACTACGAAACTGGAACCACGTTCTCAGGTGTGCCTATTTGTAGGCTACCCCGAAAGAAACTAGGGGTGGATTCTTCTATAGTCCTGATGATAACAAAGTATTTGTATCGACAAATGCTACATTTCTAAAGGAGGACTATATGAGGGAGTTCAAACCTCGTAGTAAAATGTTACTCGAGGAGTTACTTACTGGTTCGACCAGCGCGCCATCGTCAACAAAAGTTGACAAATACATATCACCTTCGACATCCGATAGTCAGATACTTCCCAGTCAGAATGATCTACCACCTAGACGCAGTGGGAGGGTTGTACGACAACCTGATCGCTACCTTGGGGTTGGAGAGGCACAAGTTGTCGCCTCCAGCGATGGTATAGATGATCCATTGACCTATAGTAGTGCAATGGATGATTCTGACAAAGAAGAATGGCTCAAAGCCATGAACCTAGAGATGGAGTCCATGTACTCCAACTCAGTCTGGGAACTTGTAGACCAACCTGATGGGGGTGAAACCCATAGGTTGCAAGTGGATCTACAAGAGGAAAAGGGGATCAGATGGGAAGGTACAGACCTTAAAAGCTAGACTAGTGGCCAAGGGTTATACCCAGAAAGAGGGAGTTGACTATGAGGAAAATTTCTCGCCAGTAGCTATGCTAAAATCCACTGCACTCTTCTATCCATAGCCGCATATTATGACTATGAAATTTGGCAAATGGGCGTCAAGACTGCATTCTTGAATGGCAATCTTGATGAAAGTATCTATATGATACAACCAGAAGGGTTCATTGCCCAAGGTCAAGAGCAAAAAGTTTGCAAACTGCAAAGGTCCATTTATGGACTCAAGCAGACATCTCGATCTTGGAATATAAGATTTGATACAACGATCAAGTCCTATAATTTTGAGCAGAATGTTGATGAGCCTTGTGTATACAAGCGCGTCATTGATGGGAATGTGGTTTTTCTTGTCTTGTACGTTGATGACATCTTACTCATTGGGAATGATGTAAGGATATTATCAGACATAGAAACCTGGCTAGCTGAGCAATTCCAAATGAAAGATTTGGGAGAGGCGAGTTATGTTCTTGGGATCCAGATACTTCGAGATCGCAAGAAACGACTGTTAGCTATGTCTCAGGCATCCTACATCGACAAGATCCTTGTGCGATTCGGGATGCAGAATTCCAAGAAAGGCAATATGCCTTTTCGGCATGGAATTCATTTGTCAAAGGAACAGTCTCCTAAGACACCTCAGGGCATTGAGGAAATGAGACATATCCCATATGCATCAGCAGTTGGTAGTCTCATGTATGCCATGTTATGCACGAGACCGGACATCTATTTTGCAGTGGGAGTAGTCAGTAGGTTTCAGTCAAACCCGGGATTAGATCACTAGGTGGCTGTGAAACATATTTTCAAATATCTTAAGAGAATGAGAGATTATATGCTAGTATATTCTGGTGAGGATATGATCCTAAGAGGATATACAGACTCTGATTTTCAGACAGATGTCGATTCCAGAAAATCAACATCTGGATCAGTGTTCACCCTAGGTGGTGGGGCTATTGTTTGGCGGAGCATAAAGCAATCTTGCATTGCCGACTCCACCATGGAGGCTGAATATGTAGCGGCTTGTGAAGCAGCTAAAGAAGCAGTTTGGCTCCGTAAATTCTTGGGAGATCTGGAAGTTATTCCAAATATGGATAAACCACCCACCCTCTATTGCGATAATAGTGGAACGGTGGCAAACTCCAAAGAACCAAGAAGCCATAAGAGAGGAAAGCATATAGAGAGGAAATATCATCTCATCAGGGAGATAATGCAGAGATGGGACGTTAGTGTCACAAAGATTGCATCCGCAGAGAACCTTGCTGATCCGTTTACAAAGACCTTGCCTGCTAAAGTGTTTGATGGTCACCTATATGGTCTAGGTTTACATGACATGTCTCATTTGCTCTAGTGCAAGTGGGAGATTGTTGGGATGTATGCCCTAGAGCTACATGTGATGTAAACGGTTTCATGTGTTTAGAAATAAAAGGATGCATTATTCATTTATCGAATTGTTTGTTCAATATCGCATATTATATATCTTCATAAATACCGTAGATTACTTATGCACCTTCAGACTTGGTGTATGAACGTCATGCACCAGAGGATTTAAGACTGAAGTTAGTAATCTTAAATAGTCCATAGAGAGCAAACAAACCGGGTACTTTATTTGTGGTTTATCTATAGCTGCGGTCCATTCTATATTTGGATGACGATCTTAATCCGGATCGTCCATGTAGAGACATGAGAATGGAGGCACCTTATATGATGTAATCATATAGGACTGGGCCTAGATAGAAATGACATTCTTATAATATCCGTTAAACAAAGAAAGTCATTTCGATCTACTTGATGGTCATATATGGATTGATCTTAATCCTGAGTGTACTACGAACTCCTGCATGGCGGGTTGTGTCCTTTGATTTACAAAGGTCAGGTTGGTATAGCAATCTCAACCAATAACTACGTACTTTGGGGGCATAGTCTGTTATGTAGCTGGGAATGTTTTACATAGACATGGAATTCACTCCTTCTTACGAGAAGTAGATGAGTATCTCTCTTAAGGGTTGATTCGGTACTTGAACGATTTGAGCGCTCAAGTTTTTCTATTACGAATAGAAAGATTAATATTCATAACAGTTATGAATAAATCGTTCATTAGAGAATCAATGGTACTTAAGGTAAAAATAATTAGAAGGGTATAACGGACATTATGACCCGGCTCTAATTACGAGATATTCGTGAAGGATCAATTTGTATGCAATGACTATATCGGTGGACACCGACTTGGTTCGGCTTATTATTTCATCTACGGCAATGAGAGTGCAACTTCGGACTTTTAGTGGAATAATTCGAAGTTAATAATTCAGAATATTTAATTAAGAGCTTAATTAATATTTCGAGATTATTGGAGCTCGGAACCGTAGGTCCACTTGGTCCCCGTGCTAGCTCGATATACTTTAGCGGAGCTAATATAATTGGACAGTCCAATTATATACTCACAAAAGAATAAATATTATTAATATGATTAATAATATTAATTAATCACACTTGAGACTTTATATTAAAAGTTAATATAAGGTATTAATAATTATATGATAATTATTTAAAATAGAACATTAAATTATATATGATATAATTTAATAAGGCTAAGAATTATTACCAAGGTAGGATTCCTTATTGGATAAGGAATATGATTTGTTTGTTTGAGAAACAAAATAAAATCCCAATTACCCACCATGGCCGAAATTCCTACATGGGTAAGGAATATGATTTGTTTGTTTAAGAAACAAAATCAAATCAAAAATTAATTCCCTAGCTTGGCCGAAATTCCCTAGGTGATAAGGATTAGGATTTGTTTATTTTGGAAGCAAAATCAAACATGGATTCTTACCCCTTGGCCGAATTTCACAAAGATGGGAGACTAGTGGTTGATTTGTTTTATGAAACAAATTAGCCATAAGTATAAAAGAAAAATTATGATTTAATTTTTCAGATCCAAGACTTTAGAAACCCTAGCCTTCATCTCTTCTTCAAGCTCTCAAGAGTTGAGAAACTTCATTGAAGAACCTGAAATTATTTCGGTGTGTGATCTTTAATCTTTAAACCGTTTAAAGATTAATTTGTGAGTGTAGCACACACTACCCTCCGTTGGTTATGAGACATAGTTTGGAAGACCTTGTGAAGTCGAAAAGACCTCTTTACCCTCACATATACCTCACGGCAGTGGGCAAAATTCCAGCCCACTGCCGCACGCACTTTGCTTCCCTTGGGGCTCGGTTTTGTTTGGTTTTAACTCGAGTTTTTGGGAAACACTTTTAGGGATTTTTAGGGCTGTGTTAGGATTGATTTTTATTGAAAAATCAGATCTGAAATATACAGCAGTTCACGCAAATCACTGGTTCAAATTGGGTGCAGTTCGCGCGTGTAACGGGTCCAAAACAGTCCACTAATTCACTGCAGTTCAAGAGGCTGTTCGGGGACTATTTCGATGATATTCTGGGGCTGAAATCTTGTCCAAAACAGAACCAAAACATCAGTGAACTCACTGGTGTGGTTCAGCCAAAGCGAAGGGAGAGCAGAAAATTTTTTCAAGTTCGGTCCGTGAGCCTAACCGCTTCCGCTGCGCGGGGGAAAACGTTCCCTACAAGAAGTACAAATTGCAATAGAAAACTCTTGGAGAGTTAATGGCTATACTCAAGGAGACAAAGCCAGAGTTTGTAATAGGCAAGAAGCGCAAGACGCATCTTACTTCGACATCCCAGAAGGCTAAGGCTTGGCCAAAGGCTTCTGAGGTGTGGAAAACGAGCAAAGGCAAAGTCATTATAATCTTCTGGGAAGACAAAGAACATATCCCAAGATGTCTGCCTAAACTGTGGAAAACGGGGTCACTGGAAGCGTGACTGCCGTATGGACAAGGCAGACATGAAGGAAGTGAAGACGGGCAAGGCTCTGACTCAAAATATGTTTGTTATAAACATGTTCACTACTAGTATTAAAATTGGATTTTAGATACTAAATGTGGTATATAAATTTGTACTGGTGTGCAGAATCTGCTGATAAGCAGGATACTGACTTCAGTTGAGATTTACCTACGAATCGAAAACGGGACGAAAGTCGCTGTTTTAACCGTAGATACCTAAGTTTAGGTATGTTCCAATACTTAAATTAGGAAAATGTTAAAATGTAACTAGTTTAACTAGAAACGTTATCTCTATATCAGGGTTTAACCTGTTGCGGGTATACCTTTATATTCTAGAACACTAAAGTATTTTATTTTATAAAGATGATATTGAGATAAACACATTAGATGTGAATAACAGTATTTATATTTTGAATATAAATGAATCTCAAACGTATAACATGACAAACAAATAGCTCAAACTAAATTAATCAGTTGAGACTTATTTGTGGCATTGTTGTCTGGGACACATCAAACGAGATTCGTATATCCACACTTTCGAAGAGTGGGTACTAGGACAGATTTGATTCTATTCAAATAATGTCTACGAATCTAGTTTATTAGGCAGAGTGCCTTAAACACATTTTACTTGGTAAAAGTACAAGTTCCACCGATTTGTTAGCCCTCGTTCATAGTGGCGTAAGTGGGCCCATGTCTAGCTAGGCTAGAAGTGGATATGAACACTTCGTAACCTTTACGGATGTTGCATCGCGTTATGGTTATGTGTTTCTTTTGAAACACGAATCAGAAACTTTTGATAAATTCAAAGAGTTTCGACACGAAGTAGACAAACAGATCGGCTAAAGTATTAAAACCTTCACGGTTAGTCCATGATTGAAAATACTTAAGCAATAAGTTTTTCTCGAATACTTGAAAGAGTATATTATTCTTTCAATGAGGACTCCTCCCGGAACACGTCAATTTGACGGTGTGTCCGAACAAAGAAACCAAATTTTGTAGGACATGATAAGGTTAATCATGAGTCGCTCTGAGCTACCATTTCCTTCAAGGGATACGCATTAAACAGTGCAAAACTTATTTTGAATAAGGTTCCATAAAAATCTGTTTGACAGACTTCATATTAGATATGAAAAGGAAAGAAACTGGGTTTTCTCATTCCTGAAGATTTGGGATTTATAGGCATATGTTTGGATGATACCAAACTAGAATCCAAATTGGATAAGTGCCTAATTTGTTGGTTATCCTAGGGAAACCAAAGTATAGTACTTATACAACTCACAAGAGAACAATTTAATTGTTGCTTTCCATACGGTTTTCCTAAGAGGAATACCTATATGTACTGGTAAGTGGGAGGAAAGTAAAACTCGATGAAAATCGGAGTAATACTGTTCCAGGCTCTGATTCCTTAATGGAACACAAATAGTTCATCAATGATGAAATTATACCAATAATCTTCGAATACAAAAGAACCGCGTAAGTCGAAGAGATTCAGAAAACAACCTGAGAGGTATAGGTTTCTGATCTCACCTCATAAAGATGTCAGTCTTATTGAGGAATACGAATTCACTACGTATGAGGAAGTGATACAAGGTATCGACTCCCTATTATGGCAAAGTGCCATGATGTCCGAAATGGATTCCATGTATACCAACCAAGTTTGGATACTGGTTGTTGTACCGAAAGGCATTATACCTATTGGTACTATATAAGTCTTCAAGGAAGACATACATGGAAGGCAACATACCAACGTACAAAGCTAGGCTTGTAGCGGAAAGGTATCGTTATCAACATTGTGTCGATTACGACGAAACCTTTTAATCATTGCCATGGTTAAATCCATTTGGATAATGTTTGTTGATGCTGCATGTTTCATTTATGAAATATGGCAGCTGAACGTCAAAATCGCTTTCCTTAAACGGAAACCTTTTGGAGGATGTTTACAACATCCTGACGGTTTTTTCGTACCAAAACTAGCAAACAAGGTTTGCAGGTTATTTGATCCATGTATGGATTGAAGCAAGCATTACGTTCTTGGAACTATCGTTTTGATGTAATCATAATGGTATATGATTTAATTCAAAACGAAAATTATTCTTGTGTATATAAGGAGGTTAGTGAGAGCGCACTGAAAATGAATGTCCTAAATAATGATGATATATCATTTCTTGGAAATGATATTCCCATAATACTATCGGTGAAAGCTTGGCTTTCATGAAAATTCTTCGTAGAATTATTGGGAGAGACAACCTTTATTCTAGGAAGAAAGATTTACTAGGATAGATCTAAAGGTTGTTAGCACTCTCCGAGAACTCGTACATTGAAATAAATGTACGCGACCTGGTATCTCATATGCTTTGAGCATATGGAGTCACAATCAGGCCAATCCAAGTGATAGTCATTGGATTGATGTTAAGAACATCCTTTAGTATCTTAGATGATCTAAGGATGCTTTATTAAGTTATGGAGAATGAGAACTTGAAGTGACTGGGTTCACCGTTGCAAGTTTCCTAACCGATAATAACGACTATAAGTCGCAATAACGGTACTATAAAGTTTGAATAACGGAACAGTGAGCTGAAAATCTTCCAAGCAAGATACTGTTACCAAATAAACAACAAAAACGGAATATTGCTGCAGCTGAGGCAGCAATGGAAGCCTTTTGGATCGATAATAATCCTAATCAGATTATGAGTAGTTCTGTTAGCAGCTGAGCTATGCTACAGCACAGGCTAAAGAATTAATGGTCTCATCAACGATCCAGATATATACTTCAAATATTTCATCTGATTCATTGGATCATACATCGTGGCGATGTGATGATCGAATAAATCGCATCAGATGATAACCATGTAAATCCGCCGACGAAAGCCTTTCCTCAGCAGAAATTTGAGCGAACCGTACATAGTTCGGGTGTAGGACACTTGAGTGATTGGCTATAGGCCAAATGGGAGATTGGTAATTATTTAATTAAATTTGATTTAATTACGTCGCAACGAAAAATTCGTTAATTCAGAATTAGCGAACCCGATCCCGGGAGTGTTTGCGGGCCCACTCGTATTTCGAATTCAAGTGCGGCCCACAAGTCACATCAATCATCACATCATTAGTCACTTTGAGTGATGTGATGTCTAGTCACTTTGAGTGATGTGATGTCTAGTCACTTTTGAGTGATTACTAGGAGTGGTTGAATGGCTTAAATGCCATGTACCTTTTTTGGATTTGGAATTCAAATTTATGGTATAACATTTATTTGATTTTAGAAATCAAACAACCAACACAACAACTAATCTTTTCTCTTTCTCTTCTCTCCCTATTCGGCCAAGGGCCAACATTTTCTCTCCAAAAATATGCCATTGCCGAGAGCATGTAGAAGCTTTAGGAAAATTTGTGGTAAATTTTCCAAGGTGCTAGCACACATTAGGAGTCTTACGAAGGTGATAGGGAAACCCACCCATGGGCATGAAATCCTTACCCAAAGCTTGGAGCTTGAAGATTCAACTTGGAGCACAAATACAAGCCATTGTCGTGAGCACCTTGGAGGAGGAAAACGTTTTGTGTTCGACGCATCGCAAAGCCGATCATTGTAAGTATGATTCCGCCATATTTCTTATGAGTATTCACATGATTTCTATGCTTGAATGATCTTGGGACTAACCTAGAAACCCAACAATGTCCTTTCTTTTTATAGTAAAAACACTTAATAGCGTCCTTATTAGCTTGATTAAGAGGCGTTTTTCCTTTTCCATTGTCCTTCTTGTCATATTTCTTTCCTCGAGTCACTGTATGGGCATTTTCTATCCTTAATTTCTTGATTCAATCTCTCTTCATCTTGCACACAAAGAGTCAAAAGTTCATTAATTGACCATTTTTCCTTATGTGTGTTGTTTGAAAGGTCCATATTCATTAGGCATAGAATTAAGGATAAAGCGAACCAAAAATGACTCAAAAAATATCAATTTCCAAGGACTTGAGTTGTCCAGCCAAATCCCTCATTTCTATATTGTGCTCACGCACTCCTTTTGTGCCATTAAATTTCAATGATGACAATTTGTTCATCAGAATGTTTGTCATTGCCTTGTAAGATGTCTCAAATTTCTACTCAATAGCAGTAAGGTAATCCTTCACCCTAACACAATCAGGAATAGAACCACAGATGCTTTTCCCAATATAAACCTTAATAAGCATCATACTTAAGCGGTTAGATCGCTCCCACCGTTCAAAAGATGCTCTCTCTTATTGAGTGCTCAACTCCGTAGGCATTGGTGGTTCATCCACTTTAAATGCTAGGTCAAGGTCAATGCACCCTAATGTAAGGAGAATTTTCTCCTATCAATCTTTAAAATTATCCCCATTCAGAAAAAAAGGGATACGAGATGTATCATAATTGGGAACCACATTAGATTTAACAACTACAAAACAAATAAACAAAAGACTTACATACATTAACTGAACCATAAAATACATATAGGGAAAATCTACCTATATAAATTTCCAAAACAAATAAGTCAATGCATCATTATAACTATCCTATGGGCAACAATTATAACACGTAATAGATTTAATTCTTCAGAACAGGACTAGCATCATATTTACTAACGCATAATATTTTTAGGCCTATGGGCAACTATATATATTATATTTAGAAAAATAAATATTTTGCTATCTCATTCTAATTAAACACAAATATAATAATTTCCCTCTCAAATTTTGATATTCTAATGTCTAATCACAGTATTTGATGCCATTAAAACTTATAACTATTCATCACTTACATTCTTCATAATTGAAGATATTATGGCTATTTTTAAATTAATCAAATGTAACTTAAATTTGACATCAAATAAATTTTTTATATCCATATAATCAAAAATTTTATCCATGTGTTTATTTATTTATTTATTATTGTTGTTGTTGTTGTTGTTGTTGTTGGTGTTGATGTTCTTATTATTATTATTATTATTATTATTATTATTATTATTATTATTATTATTATTATTATTATTATTATTGGAATCGTTGGAAACTACGCCACCAAACCACCTCTTCCGGTCTTAAACGGACCGGGTAAAATCCTCGGCTATCTCAGGCTCTTACAAGAAATGCACTCCCTAAATTTGAATCCAGGACCTTAAGGTGAGATCCTGATCCATACTCCACCAAGCCATTACGCATGTTTCAGTGAAATTAAACCATCTAATTCACCAAAAAAAAAAACATTATTTACATATATCACAGTTTTACTGAATGCATATCACTCTCAATTTGGATTAAATATGACAACCTCAAGTCACTGTATGGGCACTTTCCATCCTTTCTTGATTCAACCTCCATTCCGCTTGCATACAATGAGTCAAAAGTTCATTAATTGACCATTTTTCCTTATGTGTATTCTAGGAAATTTTGAAAGGTCCATATTCATTAGGCAGAGAATTAAGGATAAAGTGAACTAAAAATGACACAAAAATATCAATTTCCAAGGACTTGAGTTGTGCAGCCAACTCCCTCATTTCCATAATATGCTCATGCACTCCTTTGGTGCCATTAAATTTCAATGATGACAATTTGTTCATCAGAGTTTTTGCTATTGCCTTGTAAGATGTCTCAAATTGCTACTCAATAGCAGTAAGGTAATCTTTCACCCTAACACAATTAGGAATAGTACCACGAATGCTTTTCCCAATATAAGCCTTAATGAGCATCATACTTAAGCAGGTAGATCGCTCCCACCGTTCAAAAGATGCTTTCTCTCTCATTGAGTGCTAAACTTCATAGGCATTAGTGGTTCATCTACTCTAAGTGCTAAGTCAAGGTTCATGCACCCTAATGTAAGGAGAATTTTCTCCTTCCAATCTTTAAAATTATCACCATATAAATTGAAGCATAAAATACATATATGGAAAATCTATCCATATAAATTTCCAAAACAAATAAGTCAATGCATCATTATAACTACCCTATGGGCAACAATTATAACATATAATAGATTTAATTCTTTATAACGAGACTAGCATCAATTTACTAAAGCATAATATTTTTAGGCCTGTGGGCAACTATATATATTATATTTAGCAAAATAAATATTTTTCTATCTCATTCTAATTAAACACAAATATAATAATTTCCCTATTAAATTTTGATATTCTCATGTCTAATCACAATATTTGATGCCATTAAATCTTATGTGACTATTCATCACTTATATTCTTCATAACTGAAGATGTTATGGCTATTTTTCAATTAATTAAATATAACTTAAATATGACATCAAATCCTATATCAAGCCCTATATCAGATTTGACCCAATCCCCTTTAATAGTTCCCAGATCGCATCTGGCCAAAATCTTAATAATCTCCTCAGGCCCAATATCGGAGACCCAAATGGAACTTCGAGTTAGGCTAAAGGCCCCATTGACTTAGGTGAGGATCGACACTAAGTCAAACCTCATTCTTTCCCACCGAAAGGTGAGATTTGGTCATATAATCAACTACTCTTCGAGCAATCGACTGCCACAACCTCGGAAATAGGAGATAGCATGTTAGTGGGGACCACCATCATTAATGCACGCGCTTCTTTTGCTATACCTCCCCTTTTTGAACCTATAAAAGAGGAGCTCCTCGTAGGGTTTGATTCATTCAGAGCTAAGCTTATCAACCTTAGTAAAAACCAATCATCTTTGCGAGAGCCTCCCTGAAAATCTTTGTTCACATTTCAACCCATCACCCTTATACCAGCCTATAAGGGACAAGGTAGCCTCAAACCTTGCTCCTTTCTTATCATTTATACATACTATCCTTTGCTAACTTGAGCGAGGGTTTATAGCCACCACCACTCTGGTTGATAGACACTTCCTGCTCATTCTACCTTTGTTTTGCAGGATCGATAATGCCCACAACCTATAAATTCTCGATTGTGAACCTCAGGTGAAAATCAGCGTCTACAAAATCAATCTTTTATATCCATATAATCTAAAATTTTATCCATGTGTTTAGTTATTTATTTTTATTATTATTTTTGGAATCATTGGAAACCATGTCACCAAACCACTCCTTCCGGGCTTAAGCGGAAAGGGTAAAACCCCCGACAATCCCAGACTCTTATAAGAAACGCACTAACTAAATTCGAATTCAAAACCTTAATGTGAGATCTCTTATAAGAAACGCACTCCCTAAATTCGAATTCAGAACCTCAATGTGAGATCCTTATCCCTACACCACCAAGTCATTATGCATGTTTCAGTGAAATTAAACCATCTAATTCACTAAAAATATTATATACATATATCACAATTTTACTGAATGCATATCACTCTTAATTTAGATTAAATATGACAAGTCACATGCAATACGCTACTGTACAAAATTATAGAACATTCACAACTATGTGTGAAACTAGTATTTCAATTCAGTTTCAACTCTTCTACTGGAATATGTATGTAATAAATATTCTTAAAGATCAAAAACACATACTGTGCGCAAATAATATTAATTGAAAAAACTCCAAAATCGTCTCGCATGCATACATATATAATATTGTAATGGCAATGATGATAAGGAAACTATCATCAACATGACTAATAAGAACAAGGGCTAACTATTTTCTTTCTTCTTTTTTTTTTATTAAAATAAATTCTCAAAGGCCTAAAGTCAAAATTGTATTTATTGAGCAATATTGTGATAGAATTTACTTTATATGATAACTCTTAAGCATGCTGACTTATCAATAAATTAACCTTCATCATGGAAACTATCCATCAGAAATGTGTCTCTATTTTTTTAACCATGGATTTTGTTATAACTGTCAGTGTTCCAATAAGATTTATCGACGGAAATTTATTAATCCATAAATTTTTTTGGTAATCTGACAATTTCTTCTAGTTAAATGAGCTCATATAATAAGAAAATTGATGTAAGATGGAAGGCAGATACCGTTTCAAATCACAAGAGAAAAAGATAATTGTCACAATAAAAAACGTAAAATTATGACAAACATAAATCATATAGGGAAATTAAACTGAAATATTATTGATGGAAAAAAAATAAAAACTCGTTAGATTACAACCGTTCTTATATTAATCTATTTTAGATTCCACTCAAATAAGTTAAATAAATTCAAATTATAATTCGATTAAATTAGAAACTACGGCTCAAATGTATGAAAATTTAATGAAAAAGTTAAAATAAAATGCAAAATTAACTCAGAATAAGAATTCCTAAATTATATAATATTTGGACAAGGATTAAAGACGAATGTGCAAGGAAAGTTGCAAAATTATTAATGGAACAAAGTAGTGATATATGTATTGGAGTACTCTTTTAATAAAAGAATCATAATAAAATTGTTATTTTAAATTAAAATTTTAATTGAATAAAATAACTTCTCATATACACATACCCAGTCTCTATTACTACTGATTTGATTGATTCCAAACTATCATTATGTGTTCATTCATTATTTTATGAATACATTCATCTCAACTCTTAATGAAATTATATCTATCTTTTATGACAAAAAGAAAAAATCTATTGAAAAAACAATATATCATTGGCCACATCGAGCTTAAATACCAAACACATTATATAATTATTTTCTAAATATCATCCAATGAATCACTCAATACTCTAATCTGTCTTATACACCAATTGCAAAGAGCCATCCATCATTTAATTGAGAGAAGCAATAACTGCTCCCATATATGATCGATCCGATCGATGAGAGGGTCAAGGGTCGGAGTTCTGATTGGAATTCAATCGGGGTTGATCCGAGATTCGGTCTGGCGAGATCAATGGTCAGAGATCTCATTGGAGAAATAATAAAAAACCATACTAAAAACCCCATGACCCGAGCCGGGTCACCGGTTGAACTGGCCGGGTTGACAGGTTTTTGGCCGGTTCATTGCCGCCGTGTTCGCATGGATCACTCGGACCGGATCTTAAACCGAATCCTGATTCAATCGGTTCGACCGGTCAATCAGATGGCATATACACCCTGCACATAATATAATTTTCGGGTCTATGCAGGTCCCAACAAATTATATTTTATTTAAATTTAATTCCTTATATTGATTATTAATATTTAATTATCGTCTTTACTACAATTTAAATTAATGAATTCTTTTAATATTAAAATATTAATACATTTCATATTACACCAAAAATAATATTGTGTAAAAATTAATAAAATCCAATATATTACAATTCAATCCTGCACCAATCTCATCCAATATCCATCCCCACATTTCACTTTCAAACTCAATTTCAAGTATACGTATCTTTCATATGTACATTCTACTATGACAATAATTCAAACGTCACATTTATTTATTAAAATTGACCATTACTGACCACAATTGTAGGACACATCTATTAAATTTTTCTCATTTGTTTTTGAATTTTGAGTTTCAAATTGATACAGTTAAGGCTTTTGATTATGCTATGTAGTTAGGTTAGGGTTTGTAATTATCTGAGGAAAGATTAGCTGACAAAGTTGAATGAAAAGTAGTTAAAAATATGGTTAGAGGATTTTCCGTCCTTAAACATAGTTAATTGGATAACAATTATTGATGGTTGTTTTTCGTTCGATGGTAAAATTGGGAATTACCCCTTGAACAAATCTCCCCAACGAGTGAATTTATTTGGTTGTAGGAACCGTACAAATTGAAAGAGACAAACAAACACAGAGACGTGGTTTAACGTGGTTCGGTGGAGAGTGACTCCAGCCTACGCCCACGGGATAAAAAAGAGGAGGATTTTATTGACCTCTGGGTAAATACCGACCCGAACTTTTAACAAAGAAATTAGACAGCATTACATCCCAAATAACTCATTGGATAATGACTAATCTGATCTATCTCTCACAATGTGGACAGGTACACGACTCATTTTCTCTCTCTATCACGAGTTTCTTTTTAGTATTTTTGCTCTCAAATTACAGAGTGAAATAAAAAAAATTTACTATTTCTCATGTTTCCAACGCCTTTTAAAATGACTTTAACCTCTTTTTTTTAAGTTCCCAAAATCACCTTTCAACTAACCTTGATGTCACCTTATTGTATACATTGTATTTTCATATATAGCCTGATGATGAGTCTCTTATAGAGACATCCACTGAAAGTTCGAAAAATTACAAGGATGAGTGTTAGGAAGGAAATGAACTTCAATGAATTCAGAAAATACAGCCCAAAGTCAGACAGACATCACCTATGTTCGGCTTACCTTCTCTATAACCAAAAAATTCGGCCGGATATATTTTAAAAATACTAAATCCGACCAGACACGATACAGTTGTCATTGAATGAGCAGATTGTCAGTTACTGAAATTAAGGAATCTGATTATGTCCGGTCGGATATACAATTCAAATTTAATAGTCGGTCGGCCATGTATCAAGTTGTCAACACACATGCAAAATTCAAATAGCTGGAATCACAGACTTGATTAAGTCTGGCAGGATGTATGTCCCAAAATATATATCCGGTCGGACATATGTTGAGTTGTATCTAACGTTTTGATTGGCAATCACTCGAGAAAAAGTGGAGGTAGGAAATGGATTATGCCTCATCTTCCATATTCAGAATCTCTCCCTTGCACTATAAAAAGAGTGCTACAATCCATAAACAAAAGAAAGAGATTCAGGAAAAAAAACCATAAAATGCTAAAAAATTCTAGAAAAAAAAAAGAGAGAATATGAGCCACAAATCCTTGGAGTTCTGCATCTTCTGATGTGAATCCAGCAACTGCCCAATGTTTAGAGACGTCTTCCAAGCTAAACTACATAGAAAATGTATGATCTGAGGGTACCATTTTATTTATATGCATTCTTGAGGTTCTGTTATTAACATAGTATCTCCGACCGGACGTACATCATGTCCGGCCAGACATACACACATATCTAGCTACTGATAGATATAACATGCTATATCTACTGCCTCTCTAGTTTATTTATCGTCTTCTTATTATTTTATTACTGCCATTTATTATTTTAACATTGCTTTAGTCATTACTATTATCATTTTATGCATGTTACTGACCTATTATCATGTGAAATCATGTTATTCATTTTAGTCATTTTATTAATATTTAGTTCAGTATTAAGATGCATGTTTCTCTATATTTGTCTCTCTGGTTTGCAAAGGACATTCAGCCAAACTTACATTAAGCCCGTCCGGATATTGATAAAAAAAAATCATCGGATATTAAGTGCCCAAAAAAATTTTGTTCAGTCTGGCTATGTATTCCGGTCCGTTTGATTAGTACTTTATCACTACTTTAATTATTTTTAAACATACGATATTTTGTTTGATTATTATTTTTCCATTGTTATAATAGCTTCCGAATATTTATTTACTTTTTTTATTATCTGTGTTTGTGCAATTATGTGTTATATAATATGTTTTGCATGCTCTTGCATTATAAGATATTAGGATACCTCCTTTAAACGTAAATATTATACTGGCATCAGTAAAAGACCATTCTAAAACCAAACAGGTTTAAGTTTGAACCTTGCGAATGGTGTAGTATTGTTGGGGTTTTGGGTAAAATATATGGGTTACGCAACGAAATGCGGGAAAATCAAATTTTCCAATTTCTTTATTTTTTTCTTGGGTAATTAAAATAAACTTATTTATTTAAATCACTCAATAGTCAAAAAACAGAAACTTTAACCCATAAATCATAATTTCAATAAATTACCATAAAACCCCAAAACTTTCCATTTTAATCAATTTAGTCCTAAGTTGTTCAAAACAAGCTTATGTGATTTCTAACCACAACCAAAATGATTTGTACATCAAATATATATTAAAAACAGAATTCTGAAAAATTTTCCAGATTTTTCAGTAATTACATAAATGCCCTAAAACTTTGAAATAAAAATATTAGTTATTTTATGTCCCAAAAATTATCATATATATAGAGTTTTAATATAACAAAAGTGATAAGCAAATGAAATAATAGTAAAAACTTAAAAAAAAGATTTTTAGAAAAATAATAAAAATATTATAGGGTCGGGTCGGGTTGTTTTAGTATCAAACTCGTTACCCAACCAGTAAATTTCAGGTCGAGTGAAATTTTTTTTAAATCCGCGCGGGTCGAGTCGGGTCGCATTGGGTTGGGTTGGGTCGGGTTGCGGATTGATCCGACCCTATGAACACCCCTACCGTTTATACAGACTTCGAAATTCACTATTTCATCGCTTGTAGCAACAACTCTCCTCATCTATCCACAATTCGGCCAATCAGAACACTTTTTTTTTTACTGTCATCGTACTGCCTATGGCGGGCTCTAACGACCTATGATGGCTCTGCTCTGCCACTTCCTGGCCAATACACTGCTCTGCCACTTCCTGGCCAATACACCGCCCTATGACGGCTAGCAGGGCTACTTCCAATGAGAAACATCACGTTTCCCTTAATCATCACAAGTCTTTCAGTAGCTCATCCTCTATATTAGGGCATACGTCACATATCTTTAAGTACTAAACTTATGGTCCCAACTTTGTTCCTCGGGTCGACATACCGAGGTGAATGATATATGATCAAACTTTCTGATTTCTCTAACCAGGTCGGGTTCACACACAATGACCACCTCGGGTCGGCTTTCACAAACAACAAATGCTGCCAAATCTAACATTTATTCTTTGGGTTGGGTCGATATCCCAACTCTGCTCCATCAGTCGGTTCATGTCCTTGGGAGAACTTCTTCGTTCATGTGGCTCGGGCCCTCCGTTTGACTTTAGCCTCCATAGGCCCTTGGGCCCCATCAATCTCATTTTGGCAAAATACAAACCTCATTTCAACCATTCTCGGTATCTGAACTTCTTCCGGGTGAAAAATCACCATCAACAAAATTGATATAAGTCCAATCACCATAATGCAAGAAAAATTAAAAAAAAAAATATTACAGAATGACAAAATTGAAGGTAAAATTCATAATATATCAACATTGAATACTCACCAACAAGTGTGAGGCAACTGAGATTGATGAGTGATGAGAGACCGAGAGCACTGTGAACAACCGAGAGGTCGGAGACCTCGATCTGATACCACTGCAACTGAGAGTCTGAGACAATGTGAGCAAAGGCAAGGCACTGCCACTACGAGACGGTGAGACCAGAGTATAGACTCAGATCAAATTAGAGGTGAGACTGAGAGCCCTGTGCGAAATCAATAGGAATTTGGGAATTGGGACTGAGAGTCAATGAGTTAAGGAATTAGGGATTTAACATTTAAAGTTAAGTAAAATTAACTCAGATTTTCTTTTTTATTTCTTAAGTCCGGGGCCAGGTTGGGCCTAGGGTTTTTTATGTGAGCCCAACTCTGGCCCTGCCATTATAAAGCCCGACCAGGATCAGATTGGGCCTGATTTTTTTGTCATGTATAAAAATTATTAAAAGACTAAAATTATTGGAAATAGAGAACTACAATTCTAAAAGATCTAAATTATTTGAAATAGAGTTGTTGTTGTTGGATTGAGTTGTGATGTCCTTTTCCAATTGTCGATCCCTTTATCTATCCTGCAAATAACCGTTCCCTTCTCTTATTTCTCCTGCAAGCAATCGTTCCCTCCTTACGATCACGTCTCCACCTACTCTAGTTTGGGGGAAAATGGCATATGATGAAGGAAATTCAGCACACATTCAATAGATTTTGTGAATAATGCTTATCCTCAACTCCCCTAAGCTTGGGTTGTTAATTAGCGGGGCTTGAGTTAAATTTTAGTGCAAACACTATTATACAAATTGTTACACATAATATAAATAATATAAATATTCAATTGAATCTTAAAACCACTGTTTTAAAATTATAATACAAAATGATATATATATATATATATATATATATATATATTATATATATATATATATATATATGTTATTAAAATTAATCCATACATCGCACGGTCTCTCGACTAATTACATCAATTTATAATATAGTTTTTCTTGCGGATTTTCACTGATGGCAAGGAGCATAAATTGAAAGAAAACATTAAAACCAACGAGTGGTTGGTTGAGTGGTAGCTGGCTCAATCCTAGGAGGCTCGACTGGGTATGCTCCCCAGTTCGAGTCCCGCTAGAGTCATCATCGTTGGGAGGACCATACCGTACAGCTTTCGGTCCGAATCCGGATTAGTCATGCCCAATGTGTCACTGGATACCGGATGGGGAACCAAAAAAAAAAAAACATTAAACAAACAAATGCAGCCCAAATTTGATGTAATTAATGGCGAAACGTAGTAATAAGATATTTGAAGAGATTAGCCGCCGACAACTACAAGTCCCAAATTTCCACTATTACCACACAATTCATTTTCAAGTATCAGAAATGTGCCCTTCGGCTACATCTACATATAATAATGCAGTTTTTAAACACCATCACAATATTTATTTCTTAAAATGTGACCATTACTGACCAATTTGTTTTAGGGCCCATCTAAATAAACTCTCCCGAAATATATGAATAAATAGAGTTTCAATATATTTTAATAAATGTCAAAATTCCTTTTAAAATGTTTGGTATTAGTCGTAGATAAGAATTTTGATCTTATACTCTGACTTGAATTCACTGTTCACATTAGCTTTATCCTGATTTTTTTTTATGTAAATTATAATTGGTAGCTAGTGAATAATAATTTAAGTGGAAATGAATTTTCACGGTATATTGGATCCAAATTAGCTTTATCCTGATTTTTAAAAACACGTGATAAATTAGCTTTATCCTGATTTTTAAAAACACGTGATAAATTATTATGAAAAATTTAGCATAATTCAATTTAATATTGGATCCAAATTTCTTATGTTGATTTTAGCTATGTTGATTTTTTAAGTGAAAATATGAATTTTTCATTCGATATTTAATAATAACAATAAAATATTGAAAATATTTATATTTTTTAAAAAAAATTCAACAGTTCACCCATTGTTTATAAATTATAAGGAAATTATCAATTGTATACCCAATGTCAAAAATATATAAATTTTGAAATTCTATTAATTGATTCATTGAAATATTATATAAAGTGTATCAAAAATGAAAAAAACATATGCTTATTTTATATCAAATATAAACCTAATGAATAACACATGTTTCAATCGATCGAATACTTAAATTTAATATAAATTTGATACACTTTGTAATTTTTTTTATGGATCCATGAACAAAATTTTAAATTTTTTGTATTTTTTTTTTTTTATATAGGATGTTAATTTTTAGATATACGATTGATATTATTATAATCCTTTTGAAAAAAATAAATTTTTTTTTTTTAATTTAAAATAAGTGATAAAGGTATATATATGATGATGTTTTCCTAAAATCTATTTGTAGCGATAGCTTTATATGTTGGGTACAAATTATAAAGCATTAAATCAAGCTCAACTGCTAACAAACTAATTAAACCCTAAATCTGACAAGCTATCTAATCAGAACCCCAAATTTTTCCGGTATAAATAGGAGACCCAAGTTACCATAACACTCTCACACACACAGCATCTAAGAAAAGTTATCGTAGTCGTAGCTAGTTCAGAAATTTCATACTCGATCGTAATTAAAGATTATGGCTTTTAAGTTGGCTTGTGCTGTGCTCCTCATCTGCATGGTGACAGCTGCAATCACATGTTGCCAATTCGCAAGTGCTGTTCCCCATTCCATAATTTATAATCCCTCTGACAAGTGCGGCGTCAGCATTATTCCTTACAACAATGGTCCCTCTTACTGCAGCCGGTAATTATTTATTTTATTTAAAAAGGGTTTTTTGCTAATATGGGAGATATTTCAACTATGGATAATGAGCTTACTAAAATATTAATTTAATGGGATAATAATTTATTTTCACAAAAGAATTAGATATTCTTTATTTTAACGAATGTAAAATAAAATTATCTTATTAATAAATCAAGATTTTTATTTAACTGATTTTTGAATTGAACGGGGATAGGGGACGGTATATGACTCTATCATTGAAAACATGGGTCATTATTGAACTTCAAACTTGTATCGTTGAATACTAAAAGTTTTAAAATTCAATGACTACTATATAAAATATCGTGTTATTGTAGTTTTCCCCCTTAAAATTTTTATTGTATCGTGCATGCTTAGTTCATTTTCTTTTAAAAAATTAGCTTCTGATTTTATTTTATTTTTTATTTTATGCAGAGAGTATTGAGAATTTAGAGACGATATTCCAGCTGAAGGGAATATATATATATATATATATATATATATATATATATATATATATATATTAATAGAATTGAAAAATAAAGTGGGTGTTAGGGGCTCTCTTTGATCAAGAGAGTCGTATATTATTTCATCCATGCAACGAGTCTCTCTTGTATGATCTTGTCCCTTATCATTAATCATATATTATGTTATTTCTTTGCTTATTGTTTCCTACTATCCCATGAAATAGCTTAATTAGACAAATAACAATTAAGAGAATGCAGCATTTATAACAAAAGGGAAAAAAAAAAATTTTCCGGATTTTTTATTTGATGTTTAAGGAAAATTGAAAATACTTTAAAAAATTTTAAATTATTTGGGGTTTACCCAATGTTTGTAAAATGTATTTGACAAAGCGAAAAACAAGAACTAAAAAAATTAATAATAATTTCATAGAATGAAAGATAAAGAACAAATTAAGGGTTTGACACCCTTTTCTAATAAAACCCTAAATATCACAAGGGTAATTCAAATTATTATAACATAATTAAAATATCCTAAATCTTAATATAAACAATGAAGCAAATATCAGTTAAATCTGAATTTGAAATTAAAAAAAAAAAATAAAATCCGAGAAAAATCCTAAAAATATGGTGTGTTAGTATCATATGTTAGATTAAATATGATAAACATAACATGACTATCAAATAAATAGCGGAAACCAGGAACTTGCCTCCAACCATAATAAATCTGATTCTTCAAATGCAATCTCACAACCCAAGATGTTTCCACAGGAAGCCAAAACCAAATCTTGTTTGTTCATTGAACCACTATAATTTTCTAGTCTATTCAACACTGTAAATTCTTATAAATTGATGGAATGCACATGTTTCGTTGTTAAATGAATGACCCTTATATTTTCTGAAAACCGTATCAGAGCTCTTAGCCTTCACCTATTAAAAAGACAATATATAATAAGGGATAGTATGGGTCATCATCCCTATAATTTTGGTAACCAACAAATAAAGGGAGATCATGGGAGTTACAATTTACGTGGGATTTGGATGAAGTTAGTTTTAATTTAAACTTTAAGAGATAAAATTATTTTTAACTTCCTTTAATCTAAATAAATTATTTAATTAGTGGACCACCATCAGGCATATATACAATATATGTCTAACATTCTCTCACTTGCTCCATCGAATCGTAACTCATAACCTTAACTCTCTCTAAACTTTTTACATAAACAAGAGTTGACAACTATGAATCATGGCGGCAAGTCCTTTATTATAAAGTATTACTTTCCATGTATTACAAAGTAATCTCCCTTTGAGTGGATATATATATCTTTATGAATAAGCTACTAAATGCTTATTACAGGTCCTTTCGTTTTTCAAATATCTATATTGTCATTATTTAACTTTATGTATACGAACTGTATAAATGAAAAAATTTGAAAAATTAGAGTCATGTGAATAAACTGCAATCCATAAATGCGGTATCTCAATTACATAAAATTCATATACTTAATAGAATTGAGTCTCATATATCCTACATGTTCTTTATACAAATTAGGTGGTAACCATTTCGTCAAAGGATCTACAATCATCACTTTTGTGACTTAACATGTTCTCTAATAGCTAAGTATGTAATGTCGATATGTTTCCTTCGACTTCCACTTTTGTTGTTCTTAGCTAGGAACACTATAACATAATTATCACAGTAAATTCTCAATGGTTAGGAAATGGAATCAACAATTTCCAATGCATAAATAAAACTATTTATCCAAATAGCCTGTATTGTTGCTTCAAAATAAAATACGAACTCTGCTTCTGTAGTTGAAGTAGCAACTAAAGATTGTTTTGCTCTTCTCTAGGAAATTGCCCTTCCAGCTAATAAGAAGATATATCCTGAAGTTGACATTCTAGTATTAGAACAGCCAGCAAAATCAGAGTCTGAATAGAAAATCACCTCAAAATGATCAGATCTCATATAGGTAAACATATAGTCTTTGGTTCCTTGAAGATATTGCATCACTTTCTTTGCAGTCTTCCAATGGTCCAAACTTGGATTAATTTGATATCTACCCAACATTCCTACTACATATGCTATATCAAACCTTGTACAAACCTGAGCACATATTAGGCTTCCAAATGTAAAAGCATAAGAAATGTCGGTCATTTGTTCCATTCACAAATTATTCTCTGGGCATTGTTTCAAACTGAATTTGTCACCTTTAGCCATATGTGTCGCACTAGGTGAACAATCCCTCTCAATAACTTCATTAATATTTGTTTCTTCAGATAGTCCTAATATCCATCGGGATCTATCTCTCTGAATCTTTATGCCAATTATATAAGAAGCTTCACCCAAATCTTTCATTTCAAAACGTTGCGAGAGAAATTAGTTTACCTCATGAAGCAAACCCAAATCACTTGAAGCAAGTAAAATATCAACTACATATAGGACTAAGAAAATGATTTTGCTTTCACTAACTTTATGGTATATATATTGATCCATAATATTCTCCGCGAAACCAAATGAAGAAATTACATCATGAAACTTTAAATACCACTAACGAGAAGCTTGTATAAATCCATATATAGAATTATTTAACTTACAAACCAAGTTATCACCTTTATTTGAGATAAACCCGTATGGCTGTTTCATATAAACGTCTTCCTCTAAACTCTGTTTAGGAAGGCTGTTTTCACATCCATTTGATATAGCTCTATATCAAAATGAGCTATTAATGACATGATTATCCTGAAAGAATTGTTCTTAGAGACTGGAGATAAGGTATCATGATAATCAATTCCATCTCGTTAAGTGAATCATTTGGCTACAAGTCTTGCTTTATATCTTTCGACATTGCCTAAAGAATCTCTTTTGGTTTTAAATACCCATTTACAACCAATGGCCTTTGTTCTTTTCGATAACTCAACAAGATCCTAGACTTGCTTATTAGCTATTGAATCCATCTCATTTTTCATGGCATTAGACCATAATATAGATCTACCACTACTCATAGCCTATGAAAACGTAACAGGGTCATCTTCAATACCAATGTCAATTCATATTCTTGCCGATACATAACGTAGTTAGAAGAAATCACAGGTTTCCTTATCCTTGTAGATCTTCTGAAAGCCATACCGATATCTTCTTGAGGAGGATGTTTAATAGCCAGATCTTCAAAAATATTCTCTACATGATATGGCTCTTCGGGGATTGGTTGTTGACAATCTAATAAATCTTGATAATTATCTTGAATTACAACCAATTGGCCTGAATATTCAGGAGTAGGTTATAAACTCTTATCTTCCTCAAAAACTAACTTCCGAGGTTGACTACTCCCACTAATTACATCATTCTGTATAAACCTTGCATTTCTTACTTCTACAATTTTAGAAGTATGGGATGGACAATAAAATCTATATCCCTTAGACCTTTCTGCATAGCCAATAAAAAAGCCACTAACTGTCATTGGGTCTAACTTTTTCTCTTATGAATTGTACACTCTAACTTTAACGGGCAACCGCATTTATGCATATGTCTTAAACTAGGTTTCCAACCTTTCCATAATTCAAATGGCATTTTGGAAACTGTCTTTGTTGGAACTTTGTTTAACACATATACAACAGTTTTTAGAGTTTCACTCCACAAGGATAATGAGAGACTGGAGTTGCTAATCATACTTTGAACCATATTCATTAATGTTCGGTTTCTTCTTTCTGCTACACCATTTTGAGATGGCGAGTCCGGAATTGTGTATTGAGCAACAATGCCTTCTTCCTCTAGAAACCTAGCAAAGGGATCTAGTTTTTTTCTGATCCCGTATACCCTCCATAATATTTTCCACCTCTATCTGATCTCATGATTTTAATTTATTTTCTAATTATTTCTCTACATTTGCTTTATAGCACTTAAAAGAATCTAGTTTTTCACCATTATTATAAAACAAATAGAGATATAAAAATCGTGAGTAATCATCAATAAAAGAGATAAAGAATCTCTGACCATTTAAGCACACTTTTATAAATGGGCCACAAATGTCAGTGTGTACGATTTCCAAAATAATAGAGCTCTTCATGGCACTTTTCTTGTCCTTGTTAGTTTTCTTTCCCTTTATGCAGTCTACACAAGTACCAAAATCAGTAAAATCCAGAGTCTTAAGGACTCCATCATTTACTAATCTTTTGATTCGGTCAATGGAAATATGACCCAATCTCTTATGCCATAATATGGAGGATTTCTCAGTTGAAATGATTCTCTTTACACCAATATCACCATGCATAGTCATAAGGTTATAATCAAAAATATGGTTTAAATAAAGTTTAAACTAACCATCATACATAATCCCATCCTTAATAATAACAGACTCTTTTAACAAATGAAAAGATGTCCCAATGAAACTAAAACTAAAACCCAGAGGTAAAAGTCTTGAAATAAAAATAAGATTTCATGAAAAAGACGGAATATAAAAGGTTTTATCTAGGTCTAAAATAAAGCCAGAATTAAGAACAAGTTTGTAGGTCCTGACAGCTTCCAGATGTGAAGGCATCTTGTTTCCTGAATAGATTGCACATTCAATTTTCATCGGTTTCCTTTGGTTTAAGAAGCCTTGCATGGTATTGGCAACATGGATTGTAGAACCAGAGTCGATCCACCAAGTATTATTAGAAACATGAACCATATTAGATTCGTAAGACACTAGAGAAATATTATTACCTTTCTTTTCAACCCAAGTCTTGTATTTGGTGCAATATTTCTTCATGTGTCATTTCTTTTTACAGTAAAAAAAACTTACTAGAGTCCTTATTAGCTTGATTAAGAGGCGATTTTCCTTTTCCTTTGTCCTTCTTGTCATATTTATTTCCTCGAGTCACTGTATGGGCACTTTCCATCATTTTTTGATTCAACCTCTCTTCCTCTTGCACACAAAGAGTCAAAAGTTCATGAATTGACCATTTTTCCATATGTGTGTTGTAGGAAATTTTGAAAGGTTCATATTCATTAGGCAGAGAATTAAGGATAAAGTGAACCAAAAATGACTCAAAAATATCAATTTCCAAGGATTTGAGTTGTGCAGCCAAATCCCTCATTTCCATAATGTGCTCACGCACTCCTTTGGTGCCATTAAATTTCAATGATGATAATTCGTTCATTAGAGTGTTTTCCACTGCCTTGTCAAATGTCTCAAATTGCTACTCAATAGCAGTAAGGTAATCCTTCAACCTAGTACAATCAGGAATAGAACCATGAATGTTTTTCCCAATATAAACCTTAATAAGCATCATACTTAAGCGGTTAGATCACTCCCACCGTTCAAAAGATGCTCTCTCTTATTGAGTGCTCAACTCCGTAGGCATTGGTGGTTCATCCATTTTAAATGCTAGGTCAAGGTGCATGCACCATAAGGTAAGGAGAATTTTCTCCTTTCAATCTTTAAAATTGTCAACATTCAGAAAAAGGAATACGAGATGTATCATAATTGGGAATCACATTAGATTGAACAGCTACAAAATAAATAAACAAAAGACTTACATACATTAAATGAAGCATAAAATTCATATATGGAAAATCTACATATATAAATTTCCAAAACAAATAAGTCAATGCATCATTATAACTATCCTATGGGCAAAAATTATAACACGTAATAGATTTAATTCTTCATAAGAGGACTAGCATCATATTTTCTAACGCATAATATTTTTAGGCATGTGGGCAACTATATATATTATATTTAGAAAAATTAATATTTTGCTATCTCATTCTAATTAAACACAAATATAATAATTTCCCTCTTAAATTTTGATATTCTCATGTCTAATCACAATATTTGATGCCATTAAAACTTATGTGACTATTCATCACTTACATTCTTCATAATTGAAGATGTTATGGCTATTTTTCAATTAATCAAATGTAACTTAAATATGACATCAAATCAGTCTTTTATATCCATATAATTTAAAATTTTATCCATGTGTTTATTTATTATTATTATTATTATTATTATTATTATTATTATTATTATTATTATTATTATTATTATTATTGGAATCGTTAGAAACCACGCCACCAAACCACCCATTTTGGGCTTAAGCGGAGCAAGTAAAACCCCAGGCTATCCCAGACTCTTACAAGAAACGCACTCTTTAGGCACTGCATTTTTGCATATAAGTCCCTATGATGAGTCTCATTTGGAGACACTACCTTTTAAGTCGCGGAAATCGCGGGAAACGGACGTCGGAAGGGAAAAGTCAGAATTTGAGATTTTTGTTGGATTTAGTTCGCTTGTTTAGCATCGGGCTCGCTTGTTGGACCTCCGTTTTAAAGCACCTTTAGCCCAAAAACCCCGCAAGCCACACACCAAGCCCATCTCACCCAAGCCCAATCCAAAAAACATATTTAAAACACAAATCAAATTAAATTAAAATTAAAACCAATTAAATTAATTAAATTGAAATTAAATTAAATTAAATCACCTACCAATTTTAATAAATCACATTCCTAATTTAAATATATCACTTCCTAAATTTAAATAATTCACTCACCAATTTAATATATTACCCACCAAAAACATAAATATCCTTCCCTTAAATAAATATATCCCACCCAAATTACATGATTTTATCCCCTTAATAAATTGATGCATCCATATTTAATCGATTTCTTTCCTTTTGAAAATCCATGTAAACCCTAATGCTTTCACACCTCTACTCTCTCTCTATAAAAATAATACAAACTCAACCATTGCCTCTCACAACCCATGCACGGTACCTCTCAACAAATAACCTAAGACTCACGCCCCTCTCTTGGAACCTCTCGCCTATCTCTCTCTCAAAACCAACATCAAAGAACCCCTAGCCTTTGCCTCTCTCTCGGCCATTGAAGAAACCAAAGATAAAAAGACACAAAAGACTCATACAGCCTCATCTCTCTCGCCTCTCTCAACCAACAAAACCTAATACAAACATATTCAGAGCTCCCTCTCTCACTTGAACACCCACTACAACAATCAACTAAACACATACACGGCAAAATGACATCTTGCACTCCACTCACAAACACAAACTATAGCCACTAAACACGTCCCTGACCAACAAATACACAAGCCACCTGCCACAAACAATTCCTTCACGACACGATCTCACTCAGCCCTCAATTGCTTCACGCCTCCACCCTCAACTCCACTAATCAACACTGCCCTCACGAGCCACCTTCAACACCTCGCCAACATTGCCCCTCGACACAAATAAACAAATCAACCCACTAACCAAAGAAACACACGCACACAAAGCTGACCAACACGTGAACAACTGACCAAGCCTGGCCCTTTTCACCGACACAGATAACCCTCTGTCACACAAAACTCACCAAGCCAACACCCCTTAATTGCAAGCCAAACACATCACCCAGTGACGCATCAACACCAACACTTTATTCACTCATGCAGACAGCAAATACTCCTCACATATTACCGAGACTGCACTCCCCCTAATTACCAAAACTGCACAGCCCATTTGACCACCAAAACAGTCCCTGAAACTGCCCAAAACTGTACCTAAAAAACTGCCCAAAACAGTCCCGAAAACCACCTAAAATACACCCCAAAAACAGTCCCCAAATATCTGAAAACAGCCCAAAATAGTGAACAAATCACCCAAAAAATAGTCCAGAAAACTGCAGTAAAAAATACCAGAAAATACAACGAAAATAGCAATAAAATAGAGTGAAAAATAGCGACCGGAGCAGTGAAAACAACGAGGAAAGACGTGAACCAGCGAACCAGAAAAGTTACGGAGTGTTAGCCCTTCCGACGGCCTTGTAACGTGCTTCCGAGAGTCGACATAAAAGGTTAGACCTAAGGGAATCTTTCTAATTTATTTTCATTCGTCTCGTAATTATTTATTAAATTTTATTTGCATGAGTATTGTGGAATGATGTGTGTTATGGCCCTTGAATAAAATGGAAAATGTTTCGCCTCTTGTGGTATATAGGATGGAAATCCAGACGTAAACTTCGTAGCTGAATCCGAATGGACGGTAGTGCGGTCTGTACTTGGGATACAACTCAACGTACCACTCAAGAAAACGACACATATTTCGATTTATTTTGTCTTGTTTGTTTATTATCCGTTATTTAATTTCTGCATGTTATTTGTTTGTGTAATGATGAGATAAAACACATGGGCTTAGTAAGTTGGATTAAAGGTCCTCCATTTCGAGGGGTTAAAATCCTTTACCAAGATGCTTTGCGGCGCCAAATGATGTATATTCGATTGAATGTAAGATGTGTTCAATCGAGTATACAAAGTCCGATATTGTTGTCTTTATTTTTATATGCATTATGTTATTAGCGCATGGGCTTAGTAAGTTGGATTAAAGGTCCTCCATGTCGAGGGGTTAAAATCCTTTACCATGATGCCTTGCCGCGCCAGATGATGAATATTCAGTTGAATGTAAGATGTGTTCAATCGGGTATACGAAGTCCGATATTGTTGTCTTTATTTTTATATGCATTATGTTATTAGCGCATGGGCTTAGTAAGTTGGATTAAAGGTCCTCCATGTCGAGGGGTTAAAAGCCTTTACCACGATGCTTTTCCGCGCTGGATGATGTATATTCGGTTGAATGTAAGACATGTCCAGTGGAGGATACGAAGTCCAATATTGTTGTCTTTACTTTTATATGCATTATGATGTGATGCGCATGGACTTAGTAAGTTGGATTAAAGGTCCTCTATTTGGAGGGATAAAAAGCCTAGGGTCTACCTTTACCATGATACTTCGCCGCGCCTTTTATTTCGTTATTTGCTTTTCTCTGTATGTCATCTCTTTAATCATGCATCATATTGCAATGCGCATGGGCAAATCAAGTTGGATTAAAGGTCCTTCATTTTGAGGGATAGAAATCTGAAAGGCTACCTTTGCCACGATGTTTTGCCGCGCCGGACAAAGTATGTTTGATTGAAATTGAAATACGTTTAATCGGACACTCGAAGTAATATATAGATGTGGGTATATGTCGCATCTATTTTCTTTCACTTTCATTGTCTATCTTTTGAATCACATCATTGCACGTTTATTTTTAACTTACAACTGCCTCAATAGTTATCTCTTTGCATTATATACCTAATTGCTTCTCTTTATTATGCATGTTTATACAATTACCATTTCCTTGCTTTTCTGTATTCATGAATATGGTGCGCTTATGAAGTCGCATGCTTACCGTATTTCAAATTACCTTTATGCATGCAAATTGGGTCATAGATTATATGCAAATAGGTTGTATGCAAATTCGGACATAGATTATATGCAAATAGGTTGTATGCAAATTGGGACATAGATTGTATGCAAATAGGTTGTATGCACATTCGGACATAGATTATATGTAAATAGGTTGTATGCAAATTCGGACATAGATTATATGCAAATAGGTTGTATGCAAATTTGGACATATATTATATGCAAATAGGTTACATGCAAATTCGGACACAGGTTATATGCAAACTTAGATATGAGTCTTGTAATTATGCATGCAAACTTAGGAGTAAATTATCCTTGGAAATATATGTTCCTTAGGCTTAGTTAGATTATTGCACAAATCATTTCATTACAAGTGGCATAAGTAAGGGATCATTCCGAACCCAACGGTTTGAGGTCTTCCCTTGCGAGGGGTGAGTGCGGCCTTAAATCATTTTCCCGGTTCACACCGGGTGGTGACTCCATTATTCTCCGATTTAGTCCCCCGCGGGCTACTCCGTACTCCCAAATAGGCCGCGAGCCTGGAGCAGCGTCGCCCAACATCTGTGTCCCACAGTCTGGCGACTCCACTGGGGATAGAGAATTGGCCCCGAAATAATGTCTTGTAATATTATGATTTGTGCTTTAATTAACTGTGTCTACAGTGGGTAAAAAAGGGTTTGATCAAAGACATTTTAAGGTTAGGCGATGGTTCAGTGTCTTCCTTCATTCACTACATTTCTATAAGGAAAAGCTGTGAAGGGACATAAATAATCATTACCATTGACCTGTTGTGACAGACTAATTTGGAGGACTTGTTGTTTATTCCTGTCACCAAACGATAAGAGCCTAAGAGGCTTGGGTATTTAAGAGAGTTCGCTCCACCCTCCCTTTGGGGAATCTACAACAAGAAATCCATTTGACAGTTAGTCACACGCTATAACTCGTTGGCACGTACCTTAGAGTATAAAAAGGTGCGCTCACTTGGTCACTCAAACCCTTCAGTGGGGAGACCTAGTTGTGGGCAATCCTTCGCTAGTAAGAGTCTTTGTCTATAATCCCATAAACCCGTGCGTAGACCGGGGTTGTTTGGCCTATAGCAACTATTTCCTTGTACTTGTTGACCATCCTCATTTGGATGCAGTTGGACTTCTTGTCAGAAATGCGAACTTGTTGGGCCATTTAAACTGGGACGAGTTCGTATCCTATGACAATTGGGCCAAAATTTTCTGAAATATCGATGGGCCACTCTGTAGAAATTATTATTTTATGCTTGAATTATCTCTTTATACTTGTATTTGGGACCATTGTCATTTGGACTCAGTTGGACTTCTTGTCAGAAATGCGAACTTGTTGGGCCATTTAAACTGGGACGAGTTCGTATCCTATGACAATTGGCCCAAAAGTTTCTAAAATGCCAATGGGCCATCCTGTGTGGGCCTCTTATCATTTGAAGTCGTTTAGCCATGTTATCATAAAGTGTAAACCTGTTGGGCCTTTTCAACTGGGACAAGTTTGCACCGTGCAATAGCGTGATTGAACACTTTAAAATGATAATGGCCAACTTATATATATTGCACACATCTCATGCACCTCATGCATATATGCATCATGTTAACCCTTGTGTTCTAAAAGCCATCAAAGATTCTCGTTGGGTTAGGAAAGAGGGAAGACTCACTAAGAGGCCAATAACAAATATGAGTGGATCAGAAAATGTGATATCTCGCGTGGACCAGCTGGAGAATGGTTTCATCAAGATTACCGAACAGTTGCAAACCTTGACTACTGCCATGGCAAATATGGTTGTGCCCCGTGCTGGGGGAAACTCTGAAAATGTAAGGCGTGAAGAGCCTCTGAACAGATTGAGTGAAGATATCCCTGTATTTGATAATGATATGGTTGAATATGCCACGGGAAGAATGGTAGGGTCTCAGGCCGAGATACAGAAGCTATGTGATCAGATGGAGTCGGTTACCCATAAACTCAATGGGAAACATGAGGACTTGTTGGATTATGAGGCGTTGACCTTCGAAGAACAGCTGCCAGCTCAATTTAAGATGTCTGATATGGCCAAGTTCAACGGGAATGGGGACCCGAGGGTCCATCTGCGGCAATATGTCTCAGTGATGAGTTTGGTGGGCCTATCACAGCGCCAGGTCCAAAAGATGTTTGGGATGTCTCTTGAGGGGGCTCCCGTGGTGTGGTATCACATCCTCGAGAGGAAGGTCAAAGAAGATTGGAGGGAATTGGCCGATGCATTTCTGAAGCAATATGTTACGGACTTGGAGATTGATTTGTCACTCCGAGATTTGGAGAATATTAAGCAAAAGTCGGAGGAGAGCTTTAAAGATTATATAGACCGCTGGAGGAGCCATCTTTTGAAAATGCAGACATGGCCTTCGGAGAAGAACCAGATAAAGATGATTATCAAGGGTACTAAGCCCTCTATTTATGGCAAGTTGAGGAGGATGACCTCCATGATTACTGATTTCCGACAGTTGAGAGAGACTGTTATGGATATTGAAGAAAACGAGGCTGAAAACATAAAGTTTTATGGCTAGAATAGAAGAACTTTTGGGAGGGCCCTTTGAGACCAAGCCCACTACTGCTGAGGTTGCTACTGTCAGAAACAGGCGATTCTCCGATCTTGGTAGACCTTTGTCAAAGGTGTTTGAAAAGTTGAAGATGCAAGGACTTCTAAAGCCTTTGGAACCTAGGCCATTCCCAAATCCCGTGCCACCGCACATGAACCTAAACCAGTATTGTTACTTCCATCAAGAAAAATTCCATGACACTGACAACTGTACCCGCCTTAGGCATGAGGTCCAAAACCTCATTGACTCCCATAAAATACCCAATCCAGAAAAATAATAACCTAACACATACAGAAATCCCTTACCTAATTACCACTCCATTCCACCACCCACCTACATGATCAACTCCGGCCTACCCGAAACCTTTGTCCTCCAAACCATCAACCACCAAGCTTCTTACATGGATGACAGTGAAAAACCATAGGTCGAGGAAGAAGGCGATATTGTGAATGATGAAGTTGTTCTCCCTAGCTTATTTGATCCAGCATTTTTAATAAAGACATTGGTTTTGTTTACTTGTTCGAACCTTTTTTTATGATAATAAAGGCGTTCATTTCGTTCACTTGCCTGAGTCTCGTCTTTTCAACCTGTAACATGAGTATATTTGACAAAAGCATTCAACCATGGCACTATGATACTCAGTGATGTTTAGAACACAGGGAGTCGTCGGAAGAAGTAAGCAGAAAGGACATGATATCCATTCAGAAATTGGGAAATGGGGCAGTGAGACTGTCAGACTTGGAAGGAAACGAGATCACCGAGCCGATCAATATGGATAGATTGAAACAGTACTTTCCCTAAGGAATAGAAGAATGGTCATCAAGGGAATGGCGGAAGACCTAACCCAACGGGATGGGAAACTCATTCACGCATGCATGCATACACGTAACATATTTTGCAGTATTTTTTCTATTTTTTGTTTGTTTTGTATTCACAGGTTTTGAAGAAGAAAGAGAGAAAGCGACAAATGAAAGCCAATCAGAAGCATCAATATGACATCAGCAGTTTGGGGATGAGTCCCAGGGTTGAGGCCCCACATCAGTATCAGTTTGGGGGCGAGGCCCACGTCAGTATCAGTTTAGGGCGAGGCCCACATCAGTGTCAGTTCGGGAACAAGGCCCAGGGGAAAAACGCCCTATCTTGAAACAGTTCGGGAACAAGACTCAGGGAATAAAGCCCACATTCAGTACAGTTCAGGAATAAAGCCCACATTCAACACAGTTCGAGAACAAGGCCCACAATTAAAATAATTCGGGAACAAGGCCCATGGAATAAAGCCCACATTCAGTACAGTTCGAGAACAAAGCCTAGGGGAATAAAGCCCACTTTCAAAACAGTTCGGGAATAAGGCCCAGAGGAATAACGCCCTATCTTGAAACAGTTCGGGAACAAGGCCCAGGGAATAAAGCCCATATCCAGTACAGTTCAGGAATAAAGCCCACATTCAACACAGTTCGGGAATAAGGCCCACAGTTAACATAATTTGGGAACAAGGCCCAGGGAATAAAGCCCACATCCAGTACAGTTCGGGAATAAAGCCCACATTCAACACAGTTTGGGAATAAGGCCCATATTTAACATAATTCGGGAACAAGGCCCAGTGAATAAAGCCCACATTCAGTACAGTTCGGGAATAAGGCCCACAGTCAACATAATTCGGGAACAAGGCACAGGGGAATAAAGCCCTATCTTAACACAGTTCGGGAACAAAGCCTAGAGGAATAGAGCCCACTTTCAACACAGTTCAGGAACAAAGCCTAGAGGAATAAAGCCCACTTTCAAAACAGCTCGGGAATAAAGCCCAGTGGAATAAAGCCCTCTCTCAACGCAGTTCGGGAACAAAGCCCATATTCAATATAATTTAGGAACAAAGCCCAAATGTCAAAGCATCTCAGGATAACAAGTAAGATAAGCAACAGCTGGCGATCCAGGTAAGTAAAAATGCATGCATAACTTTGATAGGATTGTCATTGGCACACACTACACAAGTCCCATCAAAGTGGGGGCGACTGTAAGCACTGCATTTTTGCATATAAGTCCCTATGATGAGTCTCATTTGGAGACACTACCATTTAAGTCGCGGGAAACGGACGTCGGAAGGGAAAAGTCAGAAATTGAGATTTTTGTTGGATTTAGTTCTCTTGTTTAGCATCGGGCTCGCTTGTTAGACCTCCGTTTTAAAGCACATTTAGCCCAAAAACCCCGCAAGCCACACATCAAGCCCATCTCACCCAAGCCCAATCCAAAAAACATATTTAAAACACAAATCAAATTAAATTAAAATTAAAACCAATTAAATTAATTAAATTAAAATTAAATTGAAATTAAATTAAATTAAATCACCTACCAATTTTAATAAATCACATTCCTAATTTAAATATATCACTTCCTAAATTTAAATAATTCACTCACCAATTTAATTTATTACCCACCAAAAACATAAATATCTTTCCCTTAAAATAAATATATCCCACCTAAATTACATGATTTTATCCCCTTAATAAATTGATGCATCCATATTTAATTGATTTCTTTCCTTTTGAAAATCCATGCAAACTCTAATGCATTCACACATCTACCCTCTCTCTATAAAAATAATACAAACTCAACCCTTGCCTCTCACAGCCCATGCACGGTACCTCTCAACAAATAACCTAAAACTCACGCCCCTCTCTTGGAACCTCTCGCCTATCTCTCTCTCTCAAAACCGACATCAAAGAACCCCTAGCCCTTGCCTCTCTCTCGGCCATTGAAGAAACCAAATACAAAAAGACACAAAAGACTCATACAGCCTCATCTCTCTCGCCTCTCTCAACCAACAAAACCTAATACAAACATATTCACAGCTCCCTCTCTCACGTGAACACCCACTACAGCAATCAACTAAACACATACACGGCAAAGTGACATCTTGCACTCCACTCACAAACACAAACTATAGCCACTAAACACGTCCCTGACCAACAAATACACAAGCCACCTGCCACCTGCCACAAACAATTCCTTCACGCCACGATCTCACACAGCCCTCAATTGCTCCACGCATCCACCCTCAACTCCATAAATCAACACTGCCATCACGAGCCACCTTCAACACCTCGCCAACATTTCCCATCGACACAAATAAACAAATCAACCCACTGACCAAAGAAACACACGCACACAAAGCTGACCAACACGTGAACAACTGACCAAGCCTGGCCCTTTTCACCGACACAGATAACCCTCTATCACACAAAACTCACCAAGCCAACACCCTTTAATTGCAAGCCAAACACATCACCCAGTCACGCATCAACACCTACACATTATTCAATCATGCAGATAGCAAATACTCCTCACATATTACCGAGACTGCACTCCCTCTAATGACCAAAACTGCACAGCACATTTGACCACCAAAACAGTCCCTGAAACTGCCCAAAACTGCCCAAAACAGTCCCGAAAACCATCTAAATTACACCCAAAAAACAGTCCCCAAATCTTTGAAAACAGCCCAAAATAGTGAACAAATCACCCAAAAAACAGTCCAGAAAACTACAGTAAAAAACACCATAAAATACAATGAAAACAGCAGCAAAATGGAGTCAAAACAGCGGCCGGAGCAGTGAAAATAGTGAGGAAAGATGTGAACCAGTGAACCAGAAACGTTACGGAGTGTTAGCCCTTCCGATGGCCTTGTAACGTGCTTCCGAGAGTCGACATAAAAGTTTAGACCTGAGGGCATCTTTCTAATTTAGTTTCATTCATCTCGTAATTATTTATTAAATTTTATTTGCATGAGTATTGTGGAATGATGTGTGTTGTGGCCCTTGAATAAAATGGAAAATGGGTAGCCTCTTGTGGTATATAGGATGGAAACCCAGACGTAAACTCCGTAGCCGAATCCGAATGGATGGTAGTGCGGTCTGTACTTGGGATACAACTCCACCTACCACTCGAGCAAACGACACATATTTCGATTTATTTTGTCTTGTTTGTTTATTATCCGTTATTTAATTTCTGCATGTTATTTGTTTGTGTAATGATGAGATAAAGTGCATGGGCTTAGTAAGTTGGATTAAATGTCCTCTATTTTGAGCGGTTAAAATCCTTTACCACGATGCTTTTTCGCGCCGGATGATGTATATTCGGTTGAATTTAAGATGTGTTCAATCGGGTATACAAAGTCTGATATTGTTGTCTTTATTTTTTATATGCATTATGTTATTAGCGCATGGGCTTAGTAAGTTGGATTAAAGGTCCTCCATGTCGCGGGGTTAAAATCCTTTACCACGATGCTTTGTCGCGCCGGATGATGTATATTCGGTTGAATGTAATATGTGTTCAATCGGGTATACGAAGTCCGATATTGTTGTCTTTATTTTTATATGCATTATGTTATTAGCGCATGGGCTTAGTAAGTTGGATTAAAAGTCCTCTATTTGGAGGGATAAAAAGCCTACGGTCTACCTTTACCACAATACTTCACCGCGCCTTTTATTTCGTTATTTGTTTTTCTCTGTATGTCATCTCTTTAATCATGCATCATATTGCAATGCGCATGGGCAAATCAAGTTAGATTAAAGGTCCTCCATTTTGAGGGATAGAAAGCCGAAGGGCTACCTTTGCCACGACGTTTTTCTGCGCCCGACAAAGTATGTTCGATTGAAATTGAAATACGTTTAATCGGACACTCGAAGTCCTATATAGATGTGGGCATATGTCGCATCTCTTTTCTTTCACTTTCATTGTCTATCTTTTACATCGCATCATTGCACGTTTATTTTTAACGTACAACTGCCTCATTAGTTATCTCTTTGCATTATATACCTAATTGCTTCTCTTTATTACACATATTTGTACAATTATCATTTTCTTGCGTTTCAATATTCATGAATATGGTGTGCTTATGAAGTCGCATGCTTGCCGTATTTCAAATTACCTTTATGCATGCAAATTGGGACATAGATTATATGCAAATAGGTTGTATGTGAATTCGGACATAAATTATATGCAAATAGGTTGTATGCAATTTGGGACATAGATTGTATGCAAATATGTTGTATGCAAATTCAGACATAAATTATATGCAATTAGGTTGTATGCAAATTCGGACATAGATTATATGTAAATAGGTTGTATGTAAATTTTGACATAGATTATATGCAAATAGGTTACATGCAAATTCAGACACAGGTTATATGCAAACTTAGATATGAGCATTGTACTTATGCATGCGAACTTATGAGTCAATTATCCTTGAAAATATATGTTGCTTAGGCTTGGTTAGATTATTGCACAAATCATTTCATTACAAGTGGCATAAGTAAGGGACCATTCCAAACCCAACGGTTTGAAGTCTTCCCTTGCGAGGGGTGAGTGCGGCCTTAAATCATATTCCCGGTTCACACCGGGTGGTGACTCCATTATTCTCCGGTTTATTCCCCCACGGGCTACTCCGTACTCCCAACTAGGCCGCGAGCCTGGAACAGCGTCGTCCAACATTTGTGTCCCACACACTCCTTAAATTTGAATCTAGAACCTCAAGATGAGATCCTAATCCCTACACCACCAAGTCATTATGCATGTTTCAATAAAATTAAACCATCTGATTCACCAAAAAACATTATATACATATACCACAATTTTATTGAATGCATATCACTCTCAATTTGGATTAAATATGACAAACTCGAGTCACTGTATGGGCACTTTCCATCCTTTCTTGATTCAACCTCCCTTCCACTTGCACACAAAGAGTCAAAAGTTCATTAATTGACTATTTTTCCTTATGTGTGTTGTAGGAAATTTTGAAAGGTCCATATTCATTAGACAAAGAATTGAGGATAAAGTGAATCAAAAATGACTCAAAAATATCAATTTCCAAGGACTTGAGTTGTGCGGCCAAATCCCCTATTTCCATAATGTGCTCACGCACTCCTTTGGTGCCATTAAATTTCAATGATGACAATTTATTCATTAGAGTGTTTGAAATTTCCTTGTCAGATGTCTCAAATTGCTACTCAATAGCAGTAAGGTAATCTTTCACCCTCACACAATCAGGAATAGAACCACGAATGTTTTTCCCAATATAAGCCTTAATGGGCATCATACTTAAGCGTTTAGATCGCTCCCACTGTTCAAAAGACGCTCTCTCTTATTGTGTGCTCAACTCCGTAGGCATTGTTGGTTCATTCACTCTAAATGCTAGGTCAAGGTCCATGCACCCTAATGTAAGGAGAATTTTCTCCTTTTAATCTTTAAAATTGTCACCATTAAAAAAAAAAAAAAGGGATACAAGATGTATCATAATTGGGAACCACATTTGGTTGAACAGCTACAAAACAAATAAACAAAAGACTTACATACAGTAATTGAAGCATGAAATACATATATGGAAAATCTACCCATATAAATTTCCAAAACAAATAAGTCAATGTATCATTATAACTATCATGTGTTCAAAAATTATAACACGTAATAGATTTAATTCTTGATAACGGGACTAGCATCATATTTACTAACATATAATATTTTTAGGCCGGTGGGCAACTATATATATTGTATTTAGCAAAATAAATATTTTGCTATCTCCTTCTAATTTAACACAAATATAATAATTTCCCTCTTAAATTTTGATATTCTCATGTCAAATCACAATATTTTAATGCCATTAAAACTTATGTCACTATTCATTACTTACATTCTTTATAATGGAATATGTTATGGCTATTTTTCAATTAATCAAATGTAACTTAAATATGACATCAAATCAATCTTTTATTATTATTATTATTATTATGGGAATCGTTGGCATGTATAACAGCGCATTCTTATATGCATGAAACTTTTATTTCAATTCAGTTTCAACTCTTCTACTGGAATATGTATGTAATAAATATTCTTAAAGATCAAAAACACATACTGTGCGCAAATAATATTAATTGAAAAAACTCCAAAATCGTCTCGTATGCATACATATATAATAGGGAAATGCCAATGAGTGCTCTTATGGCACTTGTTAATGATCCATTTTATGAAAGTTTTTATAGGAAAAATGAAAAAATAATTAATGTTTTGATAATTTTTTACTTTCCTCATAAAAGTGACATCAACATCACTAATAAGAACAAGGGCTAACTATTTTCTTTCTTTCTTTTTTTTTTTATTAAAATAAATTCTCAAAGTGCCTAAAGTCAAAATTGTATTTATTGAGCAATAATATGACAGAATTTGCTTTATATAATAACTCTTAAGCATGCTGACTTATCAATAAATTAACCTTCATCATGGAAACTATCCATCAGAAATGTGTCTCTATTTTTTTAACCATGGTTTTTGTTATAACTGTCAGTGTTCCAATAAGATTTATCGACGGAAATTTATCCATCCATAAATTTTGTTGGTAATCTGACAATTTTTTCTAGTTAAATGACATATAATAAGAAAATTGATGTAAGATGGAAGGCAGATACCGTTTCAAATCACAAGAGAAAAAGATAATTGTCACAATAAAGAACGTCAAATTATGACAAACATAAATTATATAGGGAAATTAAACTGAAATATTATTGATGGAAAAAAAATAAAAACTCGTTAGATTACAACCTTTCTTATATTAATCTATTTTAGATTCCACTCAAATAAGTTAAATAAATTCAAATTATAATTCGATTAAATTAGAAACTACGGCTCAAATGTATGAAAATTTAATTAAGAAGTTAAAATAAAATGGAAAATTAACTCAGAATAAGAATTCCTAAATTATATAATATTTGGACAACGATTAAAGACGAATGTGCAAGGAAAGTAGCAAAATTATTAATGGAACAAAGTAGTGATATATGTATTGGAGTACTCTTTTAATAAAAGAATCATAATGAAATTGTTATTTTAAATTAAAATTTTAATTGAATAAAATAACTTCTCATATACACATACCCAGTCTCTATTACTACTGATTTGATTGATTCCAAACTATCATTATGTGTTCATTCATTATTTTATGAATACATTCATCTCTACTCTTAATGAAATTATATCTATCTTTTATGACAAAAAGAAAAAATCTATTGAAAAAACAATATATCATTGGCCACATCGAGCTTAAATACCAAACACATTATATAATTATTTTCTAAATATCATCCAATGAATCACTCAATACCCTAATCTGTCTTATACACCAATTGCAAAGAGCCATCCATCATTTAATTGAAAGAAGCAATAACTGCTCCCATATATGATCGATCCGATCGATGAGAGGGTCAAGGGTCGGAGTTCTGATTGGAATTCAATCGGGGTTAATTCGAGATTCGGTCTGGCGAGATCAATGGTCAGAGATCTCATTGGAGAAATAATAAAAAACCAGACTAAAAACCCCATGACCCGAGCCGGGTCACCGGTTGAACCGGCCGGGTTGACAGGTTTTTAGCCGGTTCATTGCCGCCGTGTTCGCATGGATCACTCGGACCGGATCTTAAACCGAATCCTGATTCAATCTATTCGACCGATCGATCAGATATGAATTTTTTATCCTTGATAATACATGTGATTTATGATTAATTTTTGTCACTTATTTATACATATATCATTACTCTAATCACACTATCAGTACGTTGGCAACCCACTTAAAATTGGTCTGCTGGTGCACTCCCTCTCTTCTAGGTCTATGCAGGTCCAAAAAAATTATATTTTATTTAAATTTAATTCCTTATATTGATTATTAATATTTAATTATCGTCTTTACTACAATTTAAATTAATGAATTCTATTAATATTAAAATATTAAAATATATATATATAATACATTTCATATTACACCAAAAATAATATTGTATAAAAATTAATAAAATCCAATATATTACAATTCAATCCTGCACCAATCTCATCCAATATCCATCCCCACATTTCACTTTCAAACTCAATTTCAAGTATACGTATCTTTCATATGTACATTCTACTATGACAATAATTCAAACGTCACATTTATTTATTAAAATTGACCATTACTGACCACAATTGTAGGACACATCTATTAAATTTTTCTCATTTGTTTTTGAATTTGAGTTTCAAATAGATACAGTTAAGGCTTTTGATTATGCTATGTAGTTAGGTTAGGGTTTGTAATTATCTGAGGAAAGATTAGCTGACAAAGTTGAATGAAAAGTAGTTAAAAATATGGTTAGAGGATTTTCCGTCCTTAAACATAGTTAATTGGATAACAATTATTGATGGTTATTTTTCGTTCGATGGTAAAATTGGGAATTACCCCTTGAACAAATCTCCCCAACGAGTGAATTTATTTGGTTGTAGGAACCGTACAAATTGAAAGAGACAAACAAACACAGAGACGTGGTTTAACGTGGTTCGGTGGAGAGTGACTCCAGCCTACACCCACGGGATAAAAAAGAGGAGGATTTTATTGACCTCGGGGTAAATACCGACCCGAACTTTTAACAAAGAAATTAGACAGCATCTACTGCCTCTCTAGTTTATTTTATCGTCTTCTTATTATTTTATTACTGCCATTTATTATTTTAACATTGCTTTAGTCATTACTATTATCATTTTATGCATGTTACTGACCTATTATCATGTGAAATCATGTTAGTCATTTTAGTCATTTTATTAATATTTAGTTCAGTATTAAGATGCATGTTTCTCTATATTTGTCTCTCTGGTTTGCAAAGGACATTAAGCCAAACTTACATTTAGCCCGTCCGGATATTGATAAAAAAATCCTCGGATATTAAGTGCCCAAAAATATTTTGTTCAGCCTGGCTATGTATTCCGGTCCGTTTGATTAGTACTTTATCACTAATTTAATTATTTTTAAACATACGATATTTTGTTTGATTATTATTTTTCCATTGTTATAATAGCTTCCGAATATTTATTTACTTTTTTTATTATCTGTGTTTGCGCAATTATGTGTTATATAGTATGTTTTGCATGCTCTTACATTATAAGATATTAGGATACCTCCTTTAAACGTAAATATTATACTGGCATCAGTAAAAGACCATTATGAAACCAAACAGGTTTAATTTTAAACCTTACGATGGGTGTAGTATTGTTGGGGTTTTGGGTAAAATATACGGGTTACGCAACGAAATGCGGGAAAATCAAATTTTCCAATTTCTTTATTTTTTTTCTTGGGTAATTAAAATAAACTTATTTATTTAAATCACTCAATAGTCAAAAAATAGAAACTTTAACCCATAAATCGTAATTTCAATAAATTACCATACAACCCCAAAACTTTCCATTTTAATCAATTTAGTCCTAAGTTGTTCAAAACAAGCTTAGGTGATTTCTAATCACAACCAAAATTATTTGTACATCAAATATATATTAAAAAACAGAATTCTGAAAAAATTTCCAGATTTTTCAGTAATTACAGAAATGCCCTAAAACTTTGAAATAAAAATATTAGTTATTTTATGTCCCAAAAATTATCATATATATAAAGTTTTAATATAACAAAAGTGATAAGCAAATGAAATAATAGTAAAAACTTTAAAAAAAAGATTTTTAGAAAAATAATAAAAATGTTATAGGGTCGGGTCGGGTTGGTTTAAGTATCAAACTCGTTGCCCAACCTGTAAATTTCAGGTCGAGTGAAATTTTTTTTAAATCCGCGCGGGTCGAGTCGGGTCGCATTGGGTTGGGTCGGGTCGGGTTTCGGATTGATCCGACCCTATGAACACCCCTACCGTTTATACAGACTTCGAAATTCACTATTTCACCGCTCATGACGACAGCTCATGTCACTTTCATCATTGTAGCAACAACTCTCCTCATCTATCCACAATTCGACCAATCAGAATACTTTTTTTTTATTGTCATCGTACTGCCTATGGCGGGCTCTAACGGCCTATGATGGCTCTGCTCTGCCACTTTCTGGCCAATACACCGCCCTATGACGGCTAGCAGGGCTACTTCCAATGAGAAACATCAATTTTCCCTTAATCATCACAAGTCTTTCAATAGCTCATCCTCTATATTAGAGCATACGTCAAATATCTTTAAGTACTAAACTTATGGTACCAACTCTGTTCCTCGGGTCGCCATACCGAGGTGAATGATATATGATCAAACTTTCTAATTTCTCTAACCAGGTCGGGTTCACACACAATGACCACCTCGGGTCGGCTTCCACAAACATCAAATGCTGCCAAATCTAACATTTATTCTTTGGGTTGGGTCGATATCCCAACTCTGCTCCATCAGTCGGTTCATGTCCTCGAAAGAACTTCTTCGTTCATGTGGCTCGGGCCCTCCGTTTGACTTTAGCCTCCATAGGCCCTTGGGCCCCATCAATCTCATTTTGGCAAAATACAAACCTCATTTCAACCCTTCTCGGTATCTGAACTTCTTCCGGGTGAAAAATCACCATCAACAAAATTGATATAAGTCCAATCACCATAATGCAAGAAAAATTAAAAAAAAAAATATTACAGAATGACAAAATTGAAGGTAAAATTCATAATATATCAACATTGAATACTCACCAACAAGTGTGAGGCAACTGAGATTGATGAGTGATGAGAGACCGAGAGCACTGTGAACAACCGAGAGGTCGGAGACCTAGATCTGATACCACTGCAACTGAGAGTCTGAGACAATGTGAGCAAAGGCAAGACACTGCCACTACGAGACGGTGAGACCAGAGTATAGACTCAGATCAAATTAGAGGTGAGACTGAGAGCCCTGTGCGAAATCAATAGGAATTTGGGAATTGGGACTGAGAGTCAATGAGTTAGGGAATTAGGGATTTAACATTTAAAGTTAAGTAAAAGTAACTCAGATTTTCTTTTTTATTTCTTAAGTCCGGGGCCAGGTTGGGCCTAGGGTTTTTTATGTGAGCCCAACTCTGGCCCTGCCATTATAAAGCCCGACCAGGATCAGATTGGGCCTGATTTTTTTGTCATGTATAAAAATTATTAAAAGACTAAAATTATTGGAAATAGAGAACTACAATTCTAAAAGATCTAAATTATTTGAAATAGAGTTGTTGTTGTTGGATTGAGTTGTGATGTCCTTTTCCAATTGTCGATCCCTTTATCTATCCTGCAAATAACCGTTCCCTTCTCTTATTTCTCCTGCAAGCAATCGTTCCCTCCTTACGATCACGTCTCCACCTACTCTAGTTTGGGGGAAAATGGCATATGATGAAGGAAATTCAGCACACATTCAATAGATTTTGTGAATAATGCTTATCCTCAACTCCCCTAAGCTTGGGTTGTTAATTAGCGGGGCTTGAGTTAAATTTTAGTGCAAACACTATTATACAAATTGTTACACATAATATAAATAATATAAATATTCAATTGAATCTTAAAACCACTGTTTTAAAATTATAATACAAAATGATATATATATATATTATATATATATATATATATATATATGTTATTAAAATTAATCCATACATCGCACGGTCTCTCGACTAATTACATCAATTTATAATATAGTTTTTCTTGCGGATTTTCACTGATGGCAAGGAGCATAAATTAAAAGAAAACATTAAAACCAACGAGTGGTTGGTTGAGTGGTAGCTGGCTCAATCCTAGGAGGCTCGACTGGGTATGCTCCCCAGTTCGAGTCCCGCTAGAGTCATCATCGTTGGGAGGACCATACCGTACAGCTCTCGGTCCGAATCCGGATTAGTCATGCCCAATGTGGCACTGGATACCGGATGGGGAACCAAAAAAAAAAAAAAAACATTAAACAAACAAATGCAGCCCAAATTTGATGTAATTAATGGCGAAACGTAGTAATAAGATATTTGAAGAGATTAGCCGCCGACAACTACAAGTCCCAAATTTCCACTATTACCACACAATTCATTTTCAAGTATCAGAAATGTGCCCTTCGGCTACATCTACATATAAATAATGCAGTTTTTAAACACCATCACAATATTTATTTCTTAAAATGTGACCATTACTGACCAATTTGTTTTAGGGCCCATCTAAATAAACTCTCCCGAAATATATGAATAAATAGAGTTTCAATATATTTTAATAAATGTCAAAATTCCTTTTAAAATGTTTGGTATTAGTCGTAGATAAGAATTTTGATCTTAAACTCTGACTTGAATTCACTGTGAATAATAATTTAAGTGGAAATGAATTTTAACGGTATATTATTATTAAAACACGTGATAGATTATTACGAAAAACTTAGCACAATTCAATTTAATATTGGATCCAAATTTCTTATGTTGATTTTAGCTATGCTGATTTTTTAAGTGAAACTATGAATTTTTCATTCGATATTTAATAATAACAATAAAATATTGAAAATATTTGTATTTTTTTAATAAAAAAATTTCAACAGTTCACCTATTGTTTATAATTTATAAGGAAATTATTAATCGTATACCCAATGTCAAAAATACATAAATTTTGAAACTCTATTAATTGATTCATTGAAATATTATAAAGTGTAAATAAGTGAATAACAAAATTTCATAGACCGGTTGTTAGATAAATTGTTAAAACCAAAAATTATTAAATTATTAGCTATTAAGAAACCCAAAATTTCATAATATTGGGTTAAATATCAAATTTGATGAATATGAATTTATATTTGTGTTAAATTGCTTTGTTGAATATTGAGTTGATGAGTTTAAATTTGTTGGACTAGTTAATAACCGAATTAACCAAAACCGACCGAAATATAATGGTTAAATTGGTTAATGATTATGTGTCATAATATGGTTAAATCGGTTACACATTTACTTAATCGAAAAATTTCGATTCGGTTAAAAAATCAAAGATTAACCGACCGAACCGACCGATGTATACCCATACTATTTGTAGCGATAGGTTTATTATATATATGTTGGGTACAAATTATAAAGCATTAAATCAAGCTCAACTGCTACCAAACTAAAACCCTAAATCTGACACGCTATCTATTCAGAATCCCAAATTTTTCCGGTATAAATAGGAGACCCAAGTTACCATAACACTCACACACACAGCATCTAAGAAAAGCTCTCCTAGCCAGTTCAGAAATTTCATACTCGATCGTAATTAAAGATTATGGCTCTTAAGTTGGCTTGTGCTGTGCTTCTCATGTGCATGCATGGTGAAAGCTGCCATCACGTGTTGCCAAGTCCCAAGTGCTCTTTCACGAAATTATTGCAGCGTCAGCCATCCTTGCAAGAATAGCGGGCTTCAGCAATCCCTAATGGCTTCCACTTACTGCAGCGGGTAATTATTTATTTTATTTAAAAATGGTTTTTTGCTAATGTACCCGGGTATCAATTATGGGAGATATTTCAACTATGGATAATGACCTTACTGAAATATTGATTTAATGGGATAAAAATTGATTTTCATAAAAGAATTAGATATTCTTTATTTTAACGAATGTAAAATAAAATTATCTTATTAATAAATTAAAATTTTTATTTAACGGATTTTTGAATTGAACGGGATAGGGGACAATATATGACACTATCATTAGAAACATGGGTCGATATTGAACTTAAAACTTGTATCGTTGAATACTAAAAGTTTTAAAATTCAATGAGTACTGTATAAATACCGTGTTACTGTAGTTTTGCCCCCTAAAATTTTTTATCCATGCAACGAGTCTCTCTTGTATGATCTTGTCCCTTGTCATTAATCATATATTATGTTATTTTTTTGCTTATATTTGTTTCCTACTATCCCATAAACTAGCTTAATTAGACAAATAACAATTAAGAGAATGCAGCATTTATAACAAAAGGGATTTTTTTTTTCCGATTTTCTATTTGATGTTTAAGGAAAATTGAAAATACTTTAAAACTTTTTAAATTATTTGGGGTTTACCCAATGTTTGTAAAATGTATTTGACAAAGCGAAAAACAAGAACGAAAAAAAATTAATAATAATATCATAGAATGAAAGATAAAGAACAAATTAAGGGTTTGACACCCTTTTATAATAAAACCCTAAATATCAAAAAAATATCAGAAGGGTAATTCGAATTATTATAACATAATTAAAATATCCTAAATCTTAATAAAAACAAAGAAGCAAATATCAGTTAAATCAGAATTTGTAATAAAAAAAGAATAAAATCCGAGAAAAATCCTAAAATTATGGTGTGTCAGTATCATATGTTAGATTATATATATATATATATATATATATTTTGGAAACGATGGAAACCCCGCCACCAAACCACCCATTCTAGGCCGCGGCGCAGGTAAAACCACCGGCTGTCCCAGACTCTTACAAGAGTGTACCCCCTGGATTCGAACCCAGAACCTCAAGGTGAGATCATGTACCATACACCACCAAGCCACACCCCTTGGGGACATGTTAGATTAAATATGATAGACATAACATGACTATCAAACAAATAGCGGAAGCCAGGAACTTACCTCCAACCATAACAAATCAGATTTTTCAAATGCAAATCTCACAACCTAAGATGTTTCCACAGGAAGCCAAAACCAAATCTTATTTGTTAATTGAACCACTATGATTTTCTAGTCTATTCAACACGGTAAATTATTATAAATTGATGAAATGCACAGGCTTTGTTGTTAGATTAGGAACCCTTATATTTTCTAAAAATTGTATTAGAGCTCTTAGCCTTCTCCTATTAAAAAGACAATATATAATAAGGGATAATATGGGTCATCATTGATAAGCGGTAAGTATATCAATATTTACCATCCATTTTACTTAATATTTTGTATAGTTTCTTGAGTTTTGTGAATTTTTTGATGTGTTTTGTGTATTTTGTAGATAAATAAGGTTTCAAGGATTCACTGGAATCAAATCAGGGCCAAAATTGCGAAAAACAGACAAAAAGGGTAAAATCATCATTTAGGCGTTGCGACGAGCAACACTTATGCGTCGCGACCGCTAACGTGCGCCGAACATGTGTCAACATCAGAGAGACTTGCTATCATACGCACTTGCTAACATGCGCCGGCCACGTGTCAACATCACAACAATCTTGCTAACGTGCGTCGAACACGTGTCATCATCCCATGCTGCCGACACTACACATCATTGCTTACGTCAGCGTCGCGACACGCAAGCCTTCACGGATCATGACACCGACCCAATAATTCAGATGTCAACAGCTGCGTGCCATGTGTCATCATCTCAGCAAAGCGCGTGCCACGTGTCGAAGATCAACAGCGCGTCGCAACGTGTAGCACTTCACGTGGACCAAATTTTTCCCTATAAATTGAGGTCGAAATCAGAATTCCAATTCATACATTCTTCTGGGGATTTCCTTAAGAATACTAAGAAGATTGTATCTTATTTGTTTATTTACATCTTTATGTATTTAATTTTTTATTTTACGCAATAATTCTTTCTTTACTTTACTTTTCAGTCTTTATTTTTACTTTTCAGTATGAGGAGGTAACTCCCATCTGCTGGGGTGAAAGATTAAGCTTTTATTACTAATATTTAGATTAATCTCCATTAATTATAATATATAAACTATTTAAAATTTGACCTAATGGGATACTACCTTTATGGTCGGTTGGACTTAATTAAATTGATTTTAACCTGACTAAATTGGATATCGCCTTTATGGTCGGTTGGAATTAATCATAAATCTAACTTAATCAGGATATCGTCTATATGGTCGGTTGGTAATGTCATGCAAAGTTTATATATTATAATAAAGGAGATATCTAAATTAGAAGTAATAAAAGTGGATCATCTAACCCCCCCCCCCCCCCGTATTTTATTTATTGCTTTATTTATCTTTTTAATTTCCAAGCCTTATTTTTTGTCATTTACTTTATTTATGTCTTTACTAGTCCTAGATATGTGTTGTAACTAAATATCATATCTGGGGTTATGATGAATTCCATTATCACCGGTTTATAATGGGTTATTTTATGACTTGGGTAATATAAAGGTTTATTTATTGAGTCTTAAGCTTAATGCTTCTTGTTAACTGGCCATTAATAAGATTGATCTGATAAACCTAAAATAAACTTGACGAATGAATTTTAGGTTTCAGCCTTAGACTCAATAGCTCACGATCTCACCTTGAGGAATGGTGATCTTTAGGTAGATTTCCTTACAGGATAGACATATACCTGTCGAGCGGGGGTATCCACAATTGAAACTTAAACTTAATGAATTCAGGTAACTTGGTTAACATAGACATATGATAATTAGGTTATTTGGGTGTTTGCATCTGACCATCGACATATGTTTTTGCATAATTTCGTGTTCCAGGTTAATAAACTGATATATTGCACAAACTTGATATAACCACTTCATCTTTAAGAGATATTGGAAGGATTCAGAACCTTAGATAGTTTAATAATATTGAATTTTCCTTTCATATACATTCACACTGTTTTATTAACTTGTTTTAGTTTAAAATCACCATCCAATCAACAAACCAATCTATTAGGTACTCTTAAATACTTAACATCATAAATTGATAGCTAAGGTATTGAGTCCCCGTGGGATCGATATATTTTATACTACTTGAGCGATATGTGCGCTTGCGTAACGTGTGTGATTTCACCGATCAATCATCCCTATAATTTTGGTAACCAACAAAAAGAGGTAGATTATGTGAGTTATAATTTACGTGAGATTTGGATGAAGTTGGTTTTAATTTAAACTTTAAGAGATAAAATTGTTATTAACTTCCTATAATCTAAATAAATTATTTAATTAGTGGACCACCATAAGGCATATATACAATATATGTATAACATTCTCCCATTTGGTCCATCTATTCGTAACTGATAACCTTAACTCTCTCTAAACTTTTACATAAACAAGAGTTGACAACTATGAATCATGGCGACAAGTCCTTTATTATAAAGTATTACCTTTCATGTATTACAAAGTAATCTCCCTTTGAGTGGATACATATATCTTTATGAATAAGATTTTAAATGCTTATTACAGGTATTTTCTTTATTCATATATATATATATATATATATTGTCATTATTTAACTTTATGTATACGAACTATATAAATGACAAAATTTGAAAAATTAGAGTCATGTGAATAAACTACAATCCATAAATGTGGTATCTTAATAACATAAAATTCATATAATAGAATTGAGTCTCATATATCATACATGTTCTTTATACAAATTAGGTGGTAACCATTTCGTCAAAGGATCTGCAACCATCAATTTAGTAGTGATGTGTTAAATAACCACCTTTTGTGACTTAACATGTTCTCTAATAGCTATGTATTTAATGTCGATATATTTGCTTCAACTTCCACTTTTGTTGTTCTTAGCTAGGAACACTGCAAGAGAATTATCACAGTAAATTCTCAATGGTTTGGAAATGGAATCAACAATTTCCAATACAGAAATAAAACTCTTTATCCGAATAGCCTGTGTTGTTGCTTCAAAATAAAATATGAACTCTGCTTTTGTAGTTGAAGTAGCAACTAACGACTGTTTTGCACTTCTCCAGGAAATTGTCTTTCCAGCTAATAAGAAGATATATCATGAAGTTTACTTTCTAATGTTAGAACAGCCAGCAAAATCATAGTAAACATATAGTATTTGGTTCATTGAAGATACCGCATCACTTTCTTTGCAGTCTTTCAATGGTCCAAACCTGGATTAATTTGATATCTACCCAACATTTCTGCTACATATGCTATATCAGACCTTGTACAAACCTGAATATACATTCGGCTTCCAACTGCAGAAGCATAAGAAATGTTGGTCATCTGTTCCATTTGCAAATTATTCTCTGGGCATTGTTTCAAACTGAATTTGTCACCTTTAACAATAAGTGCCACACTAGGTGAACAATCCATCATATGAAATCTCTCAATAATTTCATTAATATAGGTTTCTTGAGATAGCCTAATATTCATCGGGATCTATCTCTCTAAATCTTTATGCCAATGATATAAGAGGCTTCACCCATATCTTTCGTTTCAAAACATTGCAAGAGAAATTATTTTACCTCATGAAGCAAGCCCAAAACACTTCAAGCAAGTAAAATATCAACTACATATAAGACTAAGAAAATGATTTTGCTCTCACTGAATTTATGGTATATACATTATTCCACAATATTCTATGTGAAACCAAATGAAGAAATTACATCATGAAACTTTAAATACCACTGACGAGAAGCTTGTTTTAATCCATATATAGACTTATTTAACTTACAAACCAAGTTATCACCTTTATTTGAGATAAACCCTTATGGTTGTTTCATATAAACGTCTTCCTCTAAACTCTGTTTAGGAAGACTATTTTCACATCCATCTGATGTAGCTCCATATCAAAATGAGCCACTAATGCCATGATTATCCTGAAAAAATCCTTCTTAGAGACTGGAAAAAAGGTATAATGATAATCAATTCCATATCGTTGAGTGAATCCTTTGGCTACAAGTCATGCTTTATATCTTTCGACATTGCCTAAAAAATCTCTTTTTGTTTTAAAAACCCATTTACAGCCAATGGCCTTTGTTCCTTTCGGTAACTCAATAAGATCCCAGACTTGGTTATTATCCATTGAATCCATCTCATCTTTCATGACATTAGACCACAATATAGATCTACAACTACTTATAGCCTATGAAAATGTAACAGGGTCATATTCAGTACCAATGTCAAAGTCAGATTCTTGCACATACATAACGTAGTTAGAAGAAATCACAGTTTTCCTTATCCTTGTAGATCTCCTGGAAGCCATACCGATATCTTCTTGAGGAGGATGTTCAATAGCCAGATCTTCAAAAATATTATGTGCATGATATGGCTCTTCGGTAATTGGTTGTTGATAATCTAATAAATCTTGATGATTATCTTGAATTACAACCAACTGGCTTGAATATTCAGGAGTAGGTTTTAAACTCTTATCTTCCTCAAAAACTAAGTTTCGAGGTTGACTACTCCCACTAATTACATCATTCTGTATAAACTTTGCATTCATTGCTTCTACAATTGTAGAAGTATAAGATGGAAAAAAAATCTATATCCCATAGACCTTTCTACATAGCCAATGAAAAAGCCACTAACTGTCATGGGGTATAATTTTTTCTCGTGGATTGTACACTCTGTTGGGGTTTTATACAGAATTATAGGGTTAGCGCAGGGGAACGCGGAAAATCGAATTTTCCGATTTCAAAATTTTTTCTTCTATTAATTAAATAAACATATTTAGTTAATTAACCAATACTAAAAATCTGAAATTTCAACTCAAGAAATCATATTTCTTTTAATTGCCGATTTACCCAAAATTTTTGCAAATTAATCATTTTGGTCCTTAAAATGTCAAATACATATTTAATTGATTCCAAATCAAACCCAAAATAATTGATACATGTATAATACATGATTTTATAATTTGCAACAAAATCCATAAACTTTTTCATAATTACCGAAACTGTCCAGTTTTTCCATTAATTGAAATTTGGCCTAAAATGTTCAAAAAAAATCAGGATCAAATCCAATCAATCCCAAATTTAACATACATCAAATAAACATCAAATTATATCATATATATGAAAAGCCCCAAAATTGGAATAGGTTTAGAACCTTAATTTCACAAATTTGTCCAATTACACAATTTACATTAAATTGAATTAATTCAACACTTTAATCATTCAATTACCACACCAATCAAGTCTCACCATCATGAATTTACTCAAGAACAATTCTAGGTTAATTATGAATGGCTAAGCAACTCTAGAATGACAACTTTAATTTCTAATTAATTTATTAACCTTAATTACACTAATAAACATATAAATTAATCATACATGCTTAACTTCCTCAAACAAGCTTCCAACAAATTTAATTACAAATTCAAAGAGTAGAGAAATAAACTTAACAATACAATTTGAAGTTAAGAATAATAGAAATATTTTCTATATAGAAGTAAGTGTAAGAAACTTACAAAAAATTCCAAATTTTTGGCTTTAATTTTCCTTTCTTTGTTCAATGTTCTCTCAACTCACTTTGTAAAATTTTGTTAAAATTATCTAACCATGAAAAATGAAACAAAACAATTTTATTATATAAAATTCATCATGGCCGAAAATTTGATGACAAAAAATAAATAACAATTATTTTTATTTTGTTCAAAAATCATTGGCACACATTTTGCAAAATTAAAGTTAACACTTTAACTTTAATAAAGAAAACAAAATGTGTTCCAATGGTTTCATGCCATTCTCCAACTTTAATAAAGTTAATCATGTCATAAGATATTTGTAACTTTAATTATATTAATCATATAATATTTATATAATTAAATAATTAAATACAAATATCTTAAATATATGTATTATATTTAAATTAAATATCTCAAATATATATATATATATATATTAATGATATAAGCCAAATATCACATATTGATATTTTATTAATGTGTATTTAATAAAATCAAGCATTATATATAAATACACATTAATTTAGAAATGACCGTTAGGTCCCAATTGCATGTATTTTTCGTTTACCGTTAAACGAGTTATAAATAATCAGTATTATTCATAACAGTTGCCCTTCTAAGAGTATATTTCATTAGTGAGACTCTCTAGATTCAGGCATATCCGTCACAAAATCAAATTTCGTGTCCATAATTCACACACCCATAAATTATGACGAACACGGATAAACTCTCTGAATCATATAGGTCGAGGTCACTGCATACGTATAATCCCTCCGTCACAGGTATCCGAATTATTCCAGAGATATAGATACAAACATAAAATCTCTATATATATAATCACATCGACGTTTCTATTAGGAATCCCTCAAAAAACACTTAGAACTAATTTCTACAGTGTACCACGGGCCCATGGATTTAACAGATTGCTAATTCCATATTTGAATACCTATGCTCTGTACACAGAGCTGACGGATCATATCTTGATACACATATGATATCCTGAGCATCAGTCCACACCCAACGAACAAGCGGAGGTCTGATCTAAATAGATCGGTGACGTGACTTCCGTCTAAGTGTGTGAAGGATAACTCATATATCAGTGGTATCTCAAGTCAAAGAATCACCATGTTCAATCAACCAGAGAAGATTCTTTTTGACGTTGGTGTACCATCCATTAAAAATCTTCGGTGAGTCGTTCAGTGTTTATCCGCTATAAACACCTACACGTCTATACGAGTCACCAAGACTCATGGTTCACTGAGAAACCATTGGAATCCAAGATTCCAATATACTACATGTACTAGTCTCTACGGGTTTATTATACTGACCAAATAGTATAAATTTTGACAGGGAACTTTCTAAGAATGACAACGTCATGATACAACTCAAT
>SKCR01025287.1:0-96334 GCA_019454045.1 Zanthoxylum bungeanum
AGAGTTTATCTTATCTGTAATTGTGGAAAGTGGCTCGGCTTCTACCAACTTGGTGAAATAGTTTATTGCCACAATGTTGTACTTGGCTTGTTCTTTACCCTCAAATAGTGGAACGATTAGGTCAAATCCCCACTCGATAAATGGTCATGGGCTAGACAAAGTTGACAATAACTCGTGTGGTTGCTTAGACACATTCGTATTCATCTTACATCCACCACGGGCATTAGCCACCTTAGACCCATCATGATGCATTGTAGGCCAATAATAGCCTTGCATGAGCGCTTTATGTGCGATTGATCTCCCTCCATCTTGACTCCCACAAATGCCTTCATGAATCTCTATTAAGACATAGTTAGCATACTCGGGTCTACGTAGGCTCAGCCATGGTTCGATTCCGAACCGAAATTGGAACCACCAGGAACCTCTTGTTCCAAGAACCAGGAAATAAAAAAAAAAATTTAAGGCCAACAGTCACTGGCTGATTTCAGCTAAGACAATGCTGATTTCAGCCAACGGTCTTCGCTGAATTAGACCGTTTGCTGAAATCAGATTATTTTTTTATTCAATAATTTTTTTTTCCTATAAATACCCACCTTAATTCATCATTTTCTCAACAATAATTTTCTTCAATCTCAATTTTCTCTAAATTCTTTTCTTTCAATTTCCATCTACATTCTATTCTCTCAATTTCTTATCAAATTGTCAATTACTCTCTATTATTATTTTAATTCTCAAATACTAGCTAAATTTCTCATTATTAGTTTATTTATTACAAATTATTAAAATGTCAAGTGCAAGTCAAAATCCAATAAGAGATGAGTATGAGCATGACGATTTTCCTACTCAAGAAAGCCAATTTCTCGGTGGAGAACAAAATACTAATGACTATGATATTTTCAGAATTCACTTGACAAATGAGCTACAAGAAGGTGGTGACTATATAATGAAATGTAATTACTATCAAAGTACTTATAAATTCAAAAAAAAAGGTGGGTATAGATCATTCACGAAGCACATACGATCAAAACATGCAAATCTCATTGGAATTGACATAACTCAAATGTGAATGCCGAGATATGGTCAATCTTCCTCTTCTAATTATTTCAATATAATAATGCTAAAAATAGAGAAGAAATTACATAATTGATTTCAATGGCATACTTATCTTTTAGTCTCGGTGAAAAGTTGGTTTTACTAATTATTGTAAAAAATGCATTAAATCCTTGCATGAATAGAGTTCCTAGAAATACTGTAATATTTTCAATATTAAGGTTATATGAGAAATGGAAAAAATGATTTAATTAATGAATGTTAAAATATCAATAGACACATTTCAATATGTAGTGACATATGGACTGATCATTGGCAAATACATTCATACATGAGTTTAACATGTCATTGGATATATAATGAATGGAAAATATAAAAATATGTTATTATTTTTCGTGTTTTTGATAATAGACATAATTAATAGAAGATCAAGCTTGTTTGGACGATTGGACTAGAGCAGAATTACGACAAGATATACAACAACAAAAATTAAAGATTTATATTATTTAACAACAACCGAATGAATGATGACATCCAGTAATGGCAACGATGATTAAGGTAAAGCCGTAAAGTGGTTACTAAAATTCAACAAAAGGTAAAAGAACTACATAAACTTTGATTCCTCAAGATCCCATAATATATTTAGGCAGCTAATTTTTTTTTTTTTAAAAAAATAAGTCGAAACCCTTTTAATTTATTTTTTTCAAATTAAAACTAATTTAATTAAAATATTTTAATTTTATTAAGTAATTTTACGGTCACGATTCAGATTTTGGTTTAGAACTACAAAACCGAGGTTCAAAACCAGAATCAGAACCGCAATTTTATGGTTCAATTTTGGTTATTCTTTCCGAAGAACCGGAATTGATGATTCCGGGATCGGAACCGCGGCCAGGCGTAGGTCCAAGACACCTCAGATATGACATCGTGTACTTTCTTCTTTACATAACACCATCCATAAGACAAAAATGGGCGTTGCGATACTTAACCTTCCTTGCATCCTTTTTTTCCTCGGGTAGCTCCCCAGGTTCCAGAAATTTCTCGATTGGGCTTCTGTTTCTAATTCCATCACGTCTGTATCGCCCATATTTTTTGGTCTGAGGATTTCCAGGGGTATGGCCCTTGAAATCGTGGACTTTATTGATGATTCCAGCCGAACAAGTGAATCCGCTTGTTGGTTGTTGTCCCGACCTATATGCTCGAAAGTGATATTTCACATCCCGTTGTTCAATTGTTGGACAGTCAACTGTGATTCATTCTGTATTACCACATCTCTTATCCCGATTGCATCACATAATCTCAACCTGGCCAGGATTGTCTCATACTCTGCTTCATTATTGGTGGCCTCATGAACCTCAAAGCATAGCTCAACTCTTCATCACTCCCACTGCTAATGATTATACTAGCCCCACAACCCTATGAACTAACCGAATCATCCACACATAACTCCCATTTCTCGTCTTCCTCTCTAACTACTAACACATGTGGTCCCGTGAATTCAGCTACAAAATCGGCCAAAGCTTTGCTATTTGATAAATACCCTAGGTAGATAACAGATATCGTACTCATTGAGCTCTATCAACCATTTTATAAGACGATATGATATTTCTAGTTTGTGCAAGATTTTCCTACTGGGATGATCGGTCATGGGGTAGGTATCTAGTTTCTGCGTCAAATAATGCCTTATTAGAGTAGTATAATGGCTTTTGGATCTTATTTATTTCTTGTACTAAAAATGAACTAACTGTGTGTGGTGAAATAGTTAAGGACATAAATAAATTCTCATACGGAATTGGTTTAGCCAGAAATGGAGCTCGGGTTAGGTACTAATTGAGCTACTGGAAAGAGTCCTCACACTCATTGGTCTATACTACCTCATTTTTTGAATTCTTTATAAGTTGAAAGAAGGCGTGACACTTGTCAATAGCTTTGGAGATGAACCGATTAAACGCTACAACCCAACCAGTCAAACTCTGAATCTCATTCACTGACCACATACCCTAAGAATTTTCCCGAAGATATGCCAGATGCGCACTTATATGGGTTCAACCTCATCTCATACTTCCTCAGGAGTTCAAATATCTCCCAGAGGTTTTTCAAATGATCCTCAGGCATCACCGACATTATGATTATGTCATAAATAGAAACTTTCATGGTTTTTCCAATGAGAGGCTTGAAGACTCGATTTACCAGCCTTTGATATGTTGCATCTTCTTTCTTTAACCCAAAAGACATCAATTTGTAACAACAAGCCCATCGTCGATTTCGAAAGTTATCTTCTTCTCATCCCGGGAAATATCTTGATCTAGTTATATCCCAAAAATGCATCCATAAACTTAGATGCATGTGGCAGACTGTTGAATCCACCAGCTAATCAACTTTAGGTAGTAAGAAGCTATCATTCGGTTAAGCTTTGTTCAGATCTGAAATATCTACACACATCTTCCATTTTCCGTTTGCCTTTTTTTACCAAGAAAATATTTGATACCCACTTTGGGTACTTTATTTCCCTGATGAATCCAGCTTCTAGCAACTTGTCCACTTCAGCGTGAATTGCCTCGTACCTCTCATAGTTAAAGGTCATCATTTTTTGCTTCACTATCTTATGACCCTAATAAATCGAAAGACGGTGACTTATGACCCGGGAATCAATCCCAAGCATATCATTTATGACTCTAAATGAAAACATCAACATATTCCCTGAGGAAGTCAGTGAGCTCTCTTTTCATGCTTTGCCCCAGCTCGGCCCCGACCTTTACCAACTTCCCTGAGCCTCCAAGTGCCACAATTTCCAACTCCTCTTCAGTTTCTCCGCATTGGACATTCTCATTGGGTTAGAGGTCAGTCGTCTCCACTTCTGGCGACTCCTCCTCCCGATTTTTCCTTTTGTCTTGTAATGCCAGTGATGCACAAGATTTCATTCGAAGTTGTTGTAAAGCAGCTTATTGCCATTCTTTGGATCCCATAAATCACCCTAACTCCCTTCCAAGTTAGGAATTTCAACTTTAAATAGTAGCTCGACATTGAAACTATTGACTTCATCATAAAGGCCTCCCAATAATCACCTGGTAGCTGGTCAATCAATTTATCGCTGTGAAATCCATCATGATGATTCGGGTATGAGGACTTATTCCAATGGTCATTGTGAGTTGTGCCTGACCCAGATGAATATCAATCAATCCCCCAAACCCATAAAGATGGGTAAAGATGGGTAGCATCATTTATCAAAGTGGTAAAATCCACACCCAACCCATCAAAGGCATCATTTGATATAATATTCAGAGTGTTCCCTGGATCCACCAATATCATGTCCACATTCGACCCACCTATTTTGGCAGTGATTATAATCTCGTAATCGTGGAGGTAACTTACTCCCTAAATGTCCTCATTTGTGAACATTATTGGAACTGGTCGGGTTTTCTGAATCTTTAGGGCCCTTCCATTGTTCAACACATCGAGACATTTGATTATGCAATAATTTTTCCTGGCCCGGTTCGAATCTCTAGCCAGTTTCTTCCTTCTACTATAATGAACATCGGTCGTTGCCCTGAAATTGCCTCACCCTCATGGCTTCATGATATATTCACTATTTCAAATAGTCATTTCTCACCAGATCATCAACCTGTTCATGAAGTCTTTGCACCCCTCGGTCCCGTGGCCTCTCACATTATGATAGGAGCAATAGACCTCATTGTTCCTTCGATCAATTGGGAACCTTCTCTAGTCGGGCTTTGTTAACAACATCTTTGTTTTGTATCTCATGAGACACCTAAGACAAAGGTCTATTAAGGGTAGTGTATATCGTGCACCCGTCACCAGGGCAACCTTGATCGGGGACCTCCTTTCTGGTGCCGAGCTTCTCCAAGTCAAAGACACGAATTCTTGCCTTGGACTCGGGCCTCTCTATCCACTGTTATCGTGGCGGTCATCCTTTCTTACTTCCTTATTCTCTCAGGTATTACCTCATCGAGCTATCTTCTCCTCCATAGCAGCACAAACCCTCTGGTATCTCTTGGATTCTAAAATGGGACTATACTCGCCCGACCTTTAATGCGCCCTTCAAATTTTCCAGCATTTCAGAACACTCATATGCCCCGACCTTCAATAACAAATTATGGTATAGGTCCAAAACACCTTTTTAGCGGTTCATCATCCCTTTGCTTTATCATCCTCAATGACCCGATCAGATTTATGGGAGCACAAGCTCCTTTGAAATATCATATGAAGGACCTTCATAGCTACGAAAAATAGATGATTCTCCCCAGTGTTAGATTCTTGAACCATAAAATAGCAGGTTCTCCCAAGGTCGAAGTGAAGGGTTTGTAAATTACCTCTCCCACTATACCCTGAATCTGCATCAGCAACACAAACTTCTGCATGTGTAACTTTGGGTTAGTATTACCCTTGTACATGTCGATTGTGGGCATGAAAAATCTTCTCGGGAATGCTGCACCTAGAACCTACTGAGTGAAATGAGACTCTGCCTCCAAATTGTACTATTCTCGAGCGCCTTCTTGCCTACCAATCTCCCACCTTTTCATTTCATGGTGAAACCAATCCCTTTTGTAGTTTTCAGAACTTTCTCTTCTTCTGCTAGAGACTTCCTCACAGTCTTCTCTCTGACCATGAAGTCTAATTTCTAATGGGGCTCTTCATTATTGCTCCTTGTAACACCCCGAATCAGGCTCCCTTAAGTAGGGGTAGCTGTTAGATGACTCGGGCATTCATATATCGTCAGACTTTTCTTGAGGCCTATCTGATGATACCTCGTAGGTTACAACCACCGATCTCACCCTGGTGGATTTTTTTTTCTCTTAGCCTCAAACTCATTTTCTTCACCAACCACTCTTTTTTTGCCAGCATTCTCTTGTTTTCTATGACCAGGAATCACTAGAGTTTGCTCTCTCAACCTCTTCTCCAACATTTCAATTATCCCCATCTTGGTTTCTATAAAGGTTTTGGTGACCTCTATTTCCTTTTGGGTTTTTTCTCGTTCTTGTCGCAAGCCATCTTCCAACTTCCGCACCAGTCTTATGCCGATGCTTCTTTAACTTTGTGGTCTTCATCTTCTGCCATCGCTTTATTGTGTTTGTTATTTTTATACTGTATTCCCACATACGGTGCCAACTATTGATGTTTGTTTTTCGTTCCAATGACAAGATTGACAAATTACTCCTCGAACAAACCTCATTCAATTAGTTAATTTTGTTGGTTGTGGGAATCACACAAACTTACAAGATACAAACAAGCACACATAGATAAGGTTTAACATGGTTCGGTGGAGAGTGACTCAAACCCACGTCCACGGGAGAAATTGGAATATGATTTTATTGACCTCATGGCAAATACTGACCTGAACATCTGATAATGGAATCACACAAGATATAAAAAAATATATCCTCATGTAAGGATTGCCCGATCTACTTCTCACATGTGATCGGGTATACAACACACTTTCTATATCTATCGCTGGATTTTTTTAATACTCTTACTCTCAAATTACAATAATCAGGATACAACCCAAATGAATCTCAATCCCTTCTAAAATGACTTCAACCCCTTCATATAGGTTCTCAAAAATCTATTTACAACCGACTCTAACGTCAACTTATATTACTCAATCATCATTACCCCCTCTAGTCACTGCTTCCACCGCCCCCTCTGCCACTACACTGGCCTATGATAGCTGATTGGACTCACGACTTCATGTGAATCATTGTTTTATTATTCTCATCATTAGTCTTCTAAATGCACTCATTTTCAGGTAGGACATACGTCATGTTGCCATAACATGATCAGGTGTAGTTTCGTCAAATCTCCTTCGGTCGGGGTATCTAAATCGGATGGTACATGCCAAATCCAGACTTCAATTTGGCCGGGTCGAGACCATCATTACTTCATCCTCCAAAACTCTTATCGGGAGAGCACATCACTGCATACCAGGGTCGGGTCTTCGATATTCCTCTAGTTTTTGGGACTTTGAGCCTTTCTAATCATCTTAGTCGGGTCGGGTAGTACAACAATAGGCTCGGTTCCTCCTCGAGCTGTGGGCAACAATACTATTTTAGGAAAACCAATCATATTGCAAGTGTGTTTGAAAAGTAAGACTTGATTGATTATTTTTCCAAATAAAAGAGAGTATTCTGACCATTTAGCCTTATAGCCCAATGATACTTGAGCCCGTAATAATTATTGAGGATGTAAATTTGAGACTCATAAAAATGACTTTAACTCCCATCACCCTAAAAAAAAAAAATATGAGCAGAATAAAGGCATCATGTTGGGTGACAATTTTATAACTTCACCGTTACAAAGTTGCACAACACTTGTAAATTAACATCATGTTGAAAAAAAATGTATGAATTGCTACTTTTCAAAAATAGAATTTTGCAAAATCTTAAATTTCCTATTCTGGATAAGATGATGAGATCCCATTTTGGATATTAAAGAAATTTCATATTGAAATGTAATTGGAGATGCAAAAAGGAAGGACAATGACAGCCTATCATATCGACGCAAGCTACAAATGACAAGCCATTGGCTAGGCCTAGAAGGCAATCTAATCATTGGAGTCCGGAACTTTGAATGTTGGAAGTGGGCCAGATCCAAACACCAACTTGTTATTGTGGTCCATAATTCCATTTACCTTTTTCAGTTTCCTGATACAGTGGTGAATGTCAAGAATTAGGCAAAACCCAAGCTCAGTGGGCCAATTGAGTGGGCATTTTCGGTGATACTCTAATTCACTCCCTGAATGTTAGTGTATTCAGTAAATAGAGTGGTGCATTTAGTTGAACAACCCAAAAAATCAGTCCACATGGACAACGTCCTTTTTGGATTTTTTTTTCGCATCCGGTACGAGTAGGTAGACCCGGCCACGGTTCCGATTCGGAACCAAAACCGAATCACGGTTTCATCCGATTCCGGTTCCAAAATCGAAATTGAACCGAAACTCATTTCGGTTCGGTTACGGTTCCACATAATTTGGAACTGTAACCTTAAGGTTCAGTCCGGTTCGGACCCAAACAACATTTTTTTTTCCCAAAAATAAAGGATTGAACCAGAACCCAACCGATTTTTTCGGTTCGGTTACGGTTCAACATAATTTGGAACCGTTGCCTTAAGATTCAGTCTGGTTCCGGTTCAGTTCGGTTTGGAACCGGAATGAAACCACTTTTTTTTTTCTTTTTTTCCCTAAAAATAAAGGACCGAACCAGAACCCAACTGATTTTTTTGGTTTAGTCTGATTCTACAGTTCAAAAAACTGGAACCGTAACCGAACCGATTTAAAACCAATTCGATTACTATTCCAACTTTCGAACCGAACCGAACCGTGACCAGGTTTACCAGCAGGTTGAGCTTTTGATAGCTAACATCCAATGTCCGTTGGGAGGGATATTGGTGATTAGGCAGTGTAATTAGAAATCGACAATAAATTGCTCTAAAATAAATTTTTCAATAATCATGAATAATTAGATATTAATTAAGAAGGGTAAAGTCGACATTTTGAATGGTTGAAAATTAAAAAAAAATTAAAAATCAAAGGTCATCTCTCAAAATCCTCCAAAATCACTAAAACTCATTCATTTATGATTAATCTTATATTTAATTAAGTCAATATGAATATGCATAATTTTGAAACAAATAAAAAAAATATCATTCTTTAATAAAATATAATAAATGATATTATTATCTCGATAATAATTCTTTTTAAATCAAATATATTCTCTATTTTTAATCATTTCTAACATAATCATTTTTTCATACAGAATCATTATAAATAAAATCATCAATTTTTAGGAAATCGAAAATCAGCTGATTAATCGGTTAAATTACCTAAAAATCGGGATAAGTATATAGCATTAATATAAAGGATCACTGCAAAAAAACGCATATTATTGACAAAAATTTCTGTTAGTAATATGACTTACCGACGAAATTCCGATGAAAATAAATTTGTCAGTAAAATAAAAAATTAAAAAAATATATTTTGAGGGCCACACCATCCAAATTAATTATAATAAATAATATGTGTTGTGAGACTTTAAACCAAAATCTCGCACCTAAAGTAATGTTTAAGAACCACTAAGGTTAGAAACCATGTTTGTTAACTAATAGAAGAAAAAACACTCATGCGTGCTAAATTATCGATATATATATATATTTTTTTTATCGATATTCCGTCGTTAAATCTTGACATCAATTTCCGACGCCTCATTTAACAATAATTTTTTTTCCGTATTTAAATTACCGATGGATTTTCCGTCGATATTCATTCATTTTTTTTTTACAATAATTTTTTTAATAAACATTGATAATCCATTAGTAATTACCGATGAAAATTTTTCCGTAAGTAAATTATGTCGGTAAAAGATTTTTTTGTAAAGGATGAATTTGATTTTAAATTTTTGACCTAATAAAATATTGAGTTAAATAAATAAAACTTAACATGGCATAATAATAACATGACACGAAATCGCTTCTACACAACCCATTATCAGGCATAGAAAATATAATACATCCATCCGTCACAAGATTGGCCTACAATGGTGGAACCATTATTTTGGTTCAACAAGAGCCACAATGAAGGAACTATAAACTTTCCTATGCTATGCCATAAAATCAATAAAATTATGGAGGCATATAATGAAGAAATTATAAACTTCAGTAGGTAATAAAAAAATATAAAATACATGAGGGAGCTAAAGAAATATTCACCCTAAATGGGTAGTATTGTATTTGAGTCCTCTATTTTTCTTAAATTTAGTTCGATCTGGGCATTCCAACAATCCAACTTGTGTATAATTTCACCCATGCTGGATGAGTAGTTTTCATTTTTCAAACAAATTTTTTTTTTACCCGGCCACGGCTATTAGATTCTTATTAAAAATTAAAAAAAAAAAAAAAAAAAAAAAAAAAAAAAAAAAAAACTAAAAAGTTAATTTAGATTTGTTCACACTACCTCTTTAAGAGAGAGAATGAAAAAGGAAAAATTCCGTACATCCATCCATCCCAATCAACTCTTTCTAAACAAATATATATATTTATATATACAAGCACATCAAATTAATAAGTGGAGTTTTTAGTATGCTTGTAACTTTATTAAAAAAAAAATTGTGAGATGCTATGTGCAAAGTAATGGCAAACTGGAGCTAAGTGCTTCTCCCATTAGATTTTTGTAGTCATTTTTGGAGTATTTTATATTTATAGGTGATTTTAGCATGAGCTTTCAATTTCCTGCAAACAAAATTGTTGGAGATTGTTATGACCAGAATATAAATACTAAAATAATCAACACTAATGCCCCCTTTTGGTTCTTCGTACGTAAAATGCCTACTGTATATAAATGATAATGATTTATATATTAAATAAGTACTTTTTCAATACAAGATCACAGTTAAATTATGATTTTAAATTAAAATTTTCTTTTAATTAAATGATTTTTTTTATACACACAACCTCTTTTGATTGGTTTAAAATCATAATTATGTACTCATATAATATATCTATCATTACTCATATATAAAAGGTAAAAACAGAAATGCTCCATTTGCCTTTTTTTTTAAAAAAAAAAAATATATATTTAAAGTTTATTCCTAATATATATATAATATTATATTATATTATAATGCTTATATCATTTTTATAGAGACTAATTTTCTCCTAGTGGATCATCATTGATTAAGCCCAAAAAATGATGAGAACAAAACCTGAAAACTAATAATTACATGAATTCTTTATTTATTCATGTTGCTATAAAGAATCTGAAAATTCAACTTTCGTCCTAGGTTCTAACCTTATACGGAGTAATACACAATAAATTAAGATAAGTTCTAATTATTGTTTCTATAAATTCACAACATACACATTTAAGTCTAAAGCATATATAAATCAAAGTAAATAAAAGAAAGCATAAAATAAAATCAACACCGGTAATTTTGTTGACGAAGTGGAAAACTCGTGCGAGTAAAAAACCACTACGAGTATCTAGACTATCAGCCAAAATCCATTATAACGAGAACACTTATAGGGATGATATAAGACCTATGACAGCAACCCTGCCACTGTAATACCTCTCAACTGTAATAATTCGAAGAACTCATCGAGCCCGCCCAAGTGGCATTCTCTAGAACCTTTGAAGTCTTTAAGCGAATCAATCATGCGATCTCGCGACGCCGGAATTCTAACTACCAATTTTCCTCCTAAAGAACTCTGAAGGCTTAGGAAATTAGGTTAGAGTTGTGTTTCTGTGTTGAAAGTATATCAAAAAAGGATCTCACCAAAACAGAGAAGACAAGAATAATCAATGTAGTCTTCAAGGTGGATTGTCAAGAAGGTAGAAAACAAAGAATAATCAATATACAAGCGAAGGCCTCCTATAGGGGGTTAATGATAGTGCTTATTTTAGAGTGGGCCAACTGTTAGGGGCCATAGGTTTTAATATTTGTGTTTATTCTAGAGTGAGCCAAATGTTATGGGCCCAAAATTTTATTTGTAATAAGGATTATTACCTAGGGTTATTTCTGATTTTTTAATATATTATAATTAGGGTTTCCATTGTACTATTTAACCAAGCTTTTCATTAATAAAATGGATGAATGCTTTAACAAAAAAAAAATTAATATTGCCGTCAGACACATTGGTGGTGAGGCCGTGATGGCTAACCATGGAAGGGTGGATTTTCTTCAAAAACTTATCAAAGGGGTTGCTGTCCTTTATGGCGTTTGAAGCAATTAGAGGTTCGTGAGGCATTGTTCTTCACAGATTTTTAATCTCCAAACCTCGTTATGCTTTCCTGGGCGCTCATAACAATCTTTTGTGGGTTTCACAGGCTTTGTTCCTGCGGGGTTCACAAGAGTTGCGTGGATAACAATCTTTTGTGGGTTTGTCTGGCTTTACTCCATGCAGGTTTTCATCAGTTGGCGCTCATAACAATCTTTTGTGGGTTTCACAAGCTTTGTTCCTGCGGGGTTCACAAGAGTTGCGTGGGTAACAATCCTTTGTGGGTTTGCTTGGCTTCGCTCCAGACACGTTTTCATCTGTTGGTATTCAGAGCTTTGGTTGCAGAGCATGTTATATCTTATAGTTTGTGTCTTTTTAATTTTTTTTCTTTATTTTTTTATTATTTTTTTTCTTTTCTTTGAGTGATGTTTCTGTTAAAAAAAAAAGAAATTTCTTTTCTTTGAGTCATGTTTCTCTTAATTTTTTTCTTTCAGTCATGTTTCTGTTCAATTTTTTTCTTTTCTTTGAATCTTGTTTCTGTTAATTTTTTTTCTTTTCTTTGAGTCCTGTTTCTGTTAATTTTTTTTCTTTGAGTCATGTTTCTGTTAATTTTTTTCTTTTCTTTCTTTCTTTTACTTTTGTCATCCTGTTTGTGTTGGATTCAAAAAAATTCAAAAAAAAATGAAGAAAAAAACGTGGGATGTGGAAAAAAAAAACACAAATCATATGCCACAAAAAAGGAACAGAAAAAGAAATCAGATTTAGTTAGAGTTAAAGTGTTTGGACATTACAAATTGACCTTAAAGATTCGAGGACGGATCTTCTTAAAGAAGGGGAGAATGATATGATACATGGAGCATCAAAAAAACAAGCCTTGAAGTATGGATCCAAGCATCTAAGAATGAAGCCTAATAATCCATTCAAGTTATTTGGCAATGAAGGGGTCGAAAAAATACAAGCAAAGGCCTCATAGAGGGGGTTAATGTTATTGTTTATTTTAGAGTGGGCCGACTGTTAGGGGCCCTTGGTTTTAATATTGGTGTTTATTCTAGAGTGGGCCAAATGTTAGGGGACCAAAATTTTATTTGTAATAAGGGTTATTACCGAGGGTTATTTCTGGTTTTTTAACATATTACAATTAGGGTTTCCATTGTACTATTTAAACAAGCTTTTCATTAATAAAATGCATGAATGTTTTAACCAAAAAAAAATTAATATTGCCGTCAGGCACATTGGTGGTGATGCCGTGATGGCTAACCATGGAAGGGTGGATTCTCTTCAAACACTTATCAAATGGGTTGTTGTCCTTTGTGGCGTTTCAAGTAATTAGGGGTTCGTGAGGCTTTGTTCTTCACGGGTTTCTAATCTTCAAACTTTGTTGTGCTTTCCTGGGCGCTCATAACAATCTTTTGTGGCTTTCACGGGCTTTGTTCCCGCGAGGTTCACATGAGTTGCGTGGATAACAATCTTTTGTGGGTTTGTCTGGCTTTGCTCCAGGCAGGTTTTCATCAGGTCGGCTCAGATTTAGGGCAAATCTTCACCGAGTGAGAAGTTTGTTGGATTCCAGCATGCATGCAACTTTCATGCATGCTAGGTTCCAGTTGGTTTCCAACTGATGAACCGGTTGGCAAAACGTGTTGCCAAAACGTGTGCCACTATAGCACACGTTTTGACAGCTATAAAAGGAGCCATAATCCTATTTGTTTAAGCATCCCAAAATCCCAAAACAGAGAGCATAGAGAGTAAAGAGTTTGAGAGGTTTTTTGTAAAGCTTGGTTTAAGCTTTGTAATTCTTTTATTTGTATAATAAAGAAGAGTTTTCCTCTCATTTCTCCTCTATAGTGATTGTTTATATCACAACAAGGTTTTAGGTTTGAATCCAATGAGTGTGTTTCTTGTAAGAGTCTGGGACAATCGGGGACTTTATCTGTTTCGCTTAAATCCGAAAGGAATGATTTAACAGAGAGATTTCCAACAATTCCCAAAAAAAAAAAGTTATTGAGGCTTATTAAAAAAAGATACCCAAGTGATACAAGTTTTCAATTTAAGATAAAACGTCAAATTTTTTCTTTTCCCATTAGTAGTTTTTTGTGTTTTCATAACTCTCACTCTCATTAAATTAATGAATATTATTTCTTATATTATAATTTATTTACTTATCTCATTGTGCCTTTTGTACACTTGAATTATGAATAATGAGATGAGAGAATGATTATGATTGAAGAAGATATGTTCCTCATGTTGTGTTTATGATTTTTTTTCTTTGCTAGTTATTATTTATTACGTTATCAACACGAATTTTTATACTTATAAGGTTCAAGCTTTCCTTCAAGAAAATATGGTAAATCTATATATTCCTACTTACAGATGTACGGGCCAAATTTGGTCAAAGGATAATTTCGACATTTTGCTTCGGGCCCAATGCTAGACCCCAGCATGGATCCAAGCCCAAGTTATCATCACAGATTCGCACTAAAGGAACCCCATAAACTTGATGTATATAAAGGCCCAGAGATCTGCAAACCTAGGCCCAATAAAGTATCACACGCCTAAACCATAATCAAGGCTCATCCCACGCCAGTCCACGTAACGCCCTGGCTCATAAACACCACCCAGCCGTTCCAGCCTACAAACGGGCAAATGCAGTGAATATCCCTCATAAAGTCGACCGTTACCAAGACTCAATGGACGAGTAATCAAGTGCACACCCCTCAGATAGGTATATAAGGAGGATACTCCCTCCATAGCTCAGGGCGCCTCAAAACTACCGCCCTCACGGCAGTCCACAAGGATCAAGGTAACATCTGACCTTGCTCATCCTTCTACAACATTTTGCAACTCATTTTCATCACTGACTTGGGCGTCGGAGTGCCTACGGCATCCACCACACCGATGGGTAGACCCTCCACGCTCACCCTACCTCTTTGTTTTGCAGGATCGCCAGTGCCCCTCTACGAAATCTGAATTGTAGACCTCGAGCGAAAATCAGCGTCTACAACAGAGGTATGTAAATATTTATTTTAACTCCTAAATAAATCTGATGTTATTTAATTTTTTATTAATGCGATTTGATAATCTAAACAATGCATATATATGAATATTTAAATGTTTCATAATATTTACTATTATTTTATTAATTATTATATAATTCACCTTGAAGTGTAATATGAAAATATGGATTGAAATAAAATTAAACATGAATCCATGAAGGATTGCACTTTGATAAAAAAAATTTATTTCATTACATGTTCTTGAAGAATATACCAAAATTCATTCATCATCATGTCTCATAAAGACTAAAAAAAATTAAAAATTTATGATATTTGCTCATCATTGTTAAAGAACTATAAATATTAAAATATTATGACGATCTTCTATCATAATCTTCTGGAAGGATATAAAATTAAATATTTTATGAAAAATAATCAAAATTTTCTATATGATTATTAAAAATACATTGTTAAAGAAAATTAAGCGTCCCTAAAGGATAAAAAGAATCAAAATTTTATTTTATTTTCAATACAAAAATTATGATCATTTGTTTGTCCTAGGAGGACTGAAAAAATTACATTATTGTAATTTTGTCTTTATCATAATCATCTCCCTCAAGGAGGGAAAATAATTTATGAGATCAATTTGTTTCTCGAAGAAATTTGAAGAAAATAATTGATATCAAGTGCTTAGAAAACTCATATGGTTTTCTTATTTTAAAATATTGAAAAAATTAAAAATAAAATCAGCGATTTTTAAGAAATCAAAAATAGAAAATCAATTGAATAATCGGTCAAAATTACCTAAAAATGGGTGTCGGTTTAAAGTAGTAATATAAAATATCACTACAAAAAAATGCATCTGACAAAAATAATTTTGTCGTTAAAATAAAAATTTTAAAACCATATTAATTATGACAAATAATGTGGATGGTGAGATTTAAACCCAAAACCTCACACTTAAGGTAGTGTTTGAGAACCACCAAGACTATATTCTATGTTTGTTAACTAATAGGAAAAAACACACACGTGTGCTAAATTATTGATGGATGTTTTGTCGGTATTTCATCGTTAAATCGTGACATCAATTTCTGACGCCTTACTTTTGACCTAATAAATATTGGATTAAATAAGTAAAATTTAACTCGATATGATAATAACATGACACGAAACCACTTCAACACAAACCATTATCTGACCTACAAAATACAATACGTCAATAAAATTACAAAGGCATATGATGAAGAAATTATAAACTTTGGTAGGCTATAGAAAAATATAAAATACATGAGGGATCTAAAGTAAAATTCACCTTAAATGGATAGTATTGCATTTCAGTCCCTTTAACCACGGCTATTCGATTCTAATTAAAAATAAAAAAACTAAAAAGTTAATTTAGATTTTATTGACACTGCCTTTTTAAGAGATAGAATAAAAAAGAAAAATTCCGTACATCCATCCCACTAAACTCTTTATACACCAAAAAATATATTTATAAATACAAGATGTGCATCCAATTGACACATCAAATTAAAAAGTGGAGTTGTTAGTGCTTGTAACTTTATTAAAAACAAATAGAGAGATGTTCTGTGCAATATCATGGCCATGGGGTGGCTAACTAGAGCTAAGTGCTTCTCCCATTATATTTTTTTAGTCATTTTTGGATTATTTTATAGGTGATTTTAGTATGAGCTTTCTATTTCCTGCAAACAAAATTGTTGGAGATGTTTATGATAGCCATGGCCAGAATATAAATACTAAAATAATCAACATTAATGCGCCCTTTTGGTTCTTCCTACATAAGATGCCATATATATATAAGTCTATTCCTTTTCTATTTATTATATTTGTGGAAACTGATTTCGGTCGAGGTCCACAATCAAGAAAGTGAGTTGAGGGGCACGAACGAACCTGCAAAACAAGAGTAGAGCGAAAGAGGAGGTTACTGCCCACCGGTGTGGTGGAAGCTGTAGGCACTCCGACGCTCAAGTTAGCCTAAGGGCGAATGAGTTCAAGATGAAAGGGTTAAGGTCTATGGAATACCTCAACCACAGATTTGCTTATCGTGAGGGCGGTGTATTGGAGTAGTGTCTTGATGATAGGAGTAGTCTCAAGGAGAAGATCCCTCTCTATTGCTTCGTCTTCTTATTTTATAGGTTCCCTGATGCGGGGTCCCTATTCTGTCCGTTGGAGTCTTCTTCAATGATGGTTTAATTCAGGTGATTTATGTCTGATAACTGACGATCATATTTCTCCTTCGAAACCGTCGACTTCATAGTGATGTTTATGAATTCGGATTCTCTTCTTGATTTTCATAACTGGTGTCCGTTGGCTCTTTTTATGTTAACGAGTTTGGGCCCGTGAGGCGGCCCATGGATCTACTAATGGGCTCCAGGTTCAGTGGTTGGCCTTGTGGTAAATGTCGATTTTATCACTGAGCCCAATTTTGGCCCGTACAATATTATAATGCCCATATCGTTTTTATAGATATTAACTTTCACTTAATGAATTATCATTAATTATGTCCAAAAAGGATGAGAATAAAATCCGAAAACTAATAATTATATGAATTGTTTATTCACTCACACAATCATGAAAGAATCGATCGAATTCAAAACCTACTATATGAAATATGTGTGTCTTGATCAAATGAATTAACATTTATTGACAGATGCTCCATCATATAAATGTATAACATATATGAATATAAATTATTATTTTTATTATAAAGTAGAAGTAAATAATAATGAAGCACTTTATAAGAAAGCCAAAAAGAGGAACCAAAGATAGATCGAAAAAGACCCAGGAACTTATCTTCACTTAGCAGCTATTTGTGATTCAAATCAAAGTGAAACCAGCCATAAGCATAAAATATTACTTGTATAGATGATGCAATCAAGGGGCCGAGGACAGTTGCATGGCCTAAATATTAATTTAATGAGAGAAAATTTTGATTTTCAGTAACTATTTTGATTTTAGTGATAGTAAATCAAAATTATATCATTTATAAATTATTATTTTTTATATCAAATTATAAGATATATTTTAATAAATTTTTATATTGAACGGAGATGACTGCCTCACCAATCTCCAAGTAATTCCGCAACTAGCCGGGGGCGACCCAAGTTGATAGCCCCTCGATGCTCTGGTGCTCCACTCCCACTATTACGCATTATGTGACATGTTTATAAAAATAAATAGATGAAATATATAGGTGCAAGGACATTTGATAGGTAGATGCAGAGGTAAATGGCTGATTTTTTCACTAAAAAAAAAAAGGCTTTAACGTCGAAATTTTCCGACATTAAAGTACAAAATTTTGAAGTTAAAGGTTATTAGTGTTGAAAATTTTCGACGCTAAAACATGAACGAGAAAGGCGATTAGCGTCGAAATAAAAAATTTCGATGCTAAAGTACAATATTTTGCGTCAAAAATATTTCGACGCCAAAAAGTTGACATTTAGCGTCGAAATATTCGACGCTAAATGTGGTATAATATTAAAATATATATTTTATTTTATTACCTTTAGCGTCGAGTATTTTGACGCTAAATGGTATAAGAAAATTATTATTACAAATTAATTTCAAACTAATTTCATTACAAAAGTAATTAAATTTGTTATTAAAAAATTATAATAATGATATTTTTATTGATATAAAACTAAAATTACAAAATTTATCACAACAAAAAAATATAAAATAATAAACAAAATGATAAAATATAATTTTCTATATATTTTCTCCATCTTCACTTTCATATTTTTCATCTTCACTTTCATTTATTTTTCATTTTCTTCACTATCTTCATTTTCACCATTTCTTCATCTTCATATTCCCCTACAAAAATAAATAAATATTAGATGTTAATATAAAATACAAAAAATCAAATAAAACACTTAAGGAAAAATTAATTTTAGAGATGAAATAAGAGTATGAGAGAAAGAAAGTGAGAATATGAGAAATGAAAGAGCAAATGAATTTATAGGAAAAAAAACCTTTAGCGACGAAATATGCTTTCGTCGCTCGCTAAAGGTCCTCAAATAGCGGGAATTATTTCCGCCAAAATTTTGATCTTTAGTGTAACACCCCAATTTATTTTTCCTAATTTTAATTTAATAATAATGGGTGTTAGAAATTTAAAGACTAAATTGTTAGGATTACAAAAGTTTGATTTAAAATTTATCAAAGGGGCAAGTTGAGGGGTGTAAAATGATATTTGCCATGTAGTATATAAAATAAATGAGCAATGATATACATACATAAATTCTTACTTACAATTTCTACACTCCTCTCACTGTAGCTACATTGATGCTACAGTAATCACTGTAGCTACAGTGAGATGAGTGTAGAAATTGTAAGTAAGAATTTATATATATGTAGCATTTTTGAAAATAAAAACACACCAACCCTTCTTTCCAGGAGCCACTTTCGAGAGAAACAAAGAGAGAGAGAGAGAGAAAAGAAAGAAAAAAGAGAAAAAGAGAGGAATTCGTCCCGATCCGTCCGAGCTGGAGCCAATCTCGACCGGATCTTTTAGGGAAAATGTAGATCTCGACGAGAAGAATATTTTGGTAGTGGTATTATCTCAGGAAACTCCATATTTTCGTAGAAATCCCGGTAACAAACTTTTAGTGGTTTTTCTTGATTTCCCATTGATCCGGAACTCTGATTGACAAACAGTCAGCGGCATTGGAACCGGGAGGGGGAGAGGAAGATTCGGCCACCGGAAAATCCAAATTCCGACTGGCGTGTGGCACTCACGCGCGCCTTGCGTAGTGGCGTGTGGGGCCCACGCTCGGCCAGGAAGGGAGGCGCATGGCTCCCACGCGCCGAACAAAATGTTCCCTCCGACGTCCCAAGTTTTCTTCTGTGATTTCCCGACCATTATGAGTAGTAACAGACCTCCGAATATTGATTTTCGTATAATTTATCGTTATATTCGGTTTATGCATGTTATGTATTTCGTAACGGAATTTGCTTTAAAGTATGATTAGTTTACATGCTTAGACCATATAAATGATTTTCTTGTGGTTGTAAGTGAATGACATAATTTAATCGGAGAATATGGTCGAGTAAGACTGTGTGCGGGAAATTATTGTGAGCCCGAGATTTGGGATTAGTGGTGTTGAATTCTAGATGCGTATGTTGGGAATATAATTTGTATGTAATTTAATGATTATGGATTGTATAATGGAAGTCCGTATTATAGACGAAACTTTGCCGAAATTTCGTTAGGATTACGAGAGCGACCGAGTCACTTTTCCTTGCATATTCTTTCATCTATTCTAGTTAGAATTATGTTCCTTATAGTAAATTCTGTCTCTTTAGGTGATCGTGATACCATAAGCGGGGACGGTCATGCTGCATAGTTCTTTTCTCTGTAGTTAGCTCGCCAGGTACGTGGATAAACTTGTAACATTGATGTTTTCCTAAGTATATAGTATGTATGTTTTCTTAAATAAATTTTCAAGGTAATGCACTAAATGATTTTGTTTTTAGACAGTTTATATTTGCTATAAAAGTATGGATCGAATATTGATTATGTTGAAATCATGTGTTTGTGATATATGAGAAACTTGCATAATTTGAGATATATGAGCATGTGTTTTAGAAATAATTTTTATGATAGGATGCACTCCGTGTACTTATACGTGCCAGATTATTTACTGTGAGACGAGGTCTCATGTTGCCAGTTTTGCTCCGGATGCCAGTTATTGCTGTGGGGATGCCCCATGTTGCCATCTTTGCCGTATTGTCACGAGAGTGTGCATATAGATGAATGAACAAATTTATTTTACAGAGTATTCTTGTGCATAATGATATTTATGAGAAATGAGATTTATGATTTCAAGTAAATATTTGATATATCGATTTACAGCTTTATGTATTTATTTATATTATGAAAGACATATCCGATCCGCCTTGTTACTTGTTTATACACAGCACTAAGCTGTGATCCATTGCACTAAGCGTGAGCTTACCACTTTCTTTAATTTTATAGGTTAAACAGACTAGTAGATCACTCATTTTATCATTTGCTGTTTCTTCATAAATTTCCTGCCAGTAGAGAAATGTTGTGTCAACAATAGAGTGTCATTTGTTATATTTTTGAGATTAAGGTTTTAGACATCTTCCTCGTGTGGATTATTATTTGGTTATAGGCACTGAGCCTACTTTTGATACATGTAGTATTTACATTTCATTATGGATATTCTTTTGAGTTGGATCATGGAGATCCTATTTATATGATGACATTATTCAGTTTAGATTTTCTATTGTATTTGGAGGATTAGTCCATTTTACAGGGGAAACTATTGTTGGGTTCTCTAAGAACAAGTCCAAGATCATTTAAGCATAAAATCATGTGAATACTCAACGAAGTTTGCGAAATAACTTACTTTGATCGGCTAGGTAGGATGTGTAGACAACAAAAAATTTGACTCCTTTGAAGTTGCTCCAAGCTCTCCTTTGTATGAATTGTTTAGCTCCAAGCTTGAACTTAGAATTCCAAACTCTTGGATAGGTTTCCCTAACACCTTTGAATGACCCATTTTGTGTCCTAGCACTTATGATTTTTGAAGCAAAAATCAAGTAATAAGAACCCTAGGTTCACGCCAAATATGAGAAAAAATGGGAGGAGGTTCACGCCCAAGTTGATGAAAGAGAGAGTGTAGAGTTTTTTGATTTTCCAAAATCATATTACCAAATACCAAAAGTTGGTATTAGTCTTTCACACATCAAATAAAATAATAGAAGTGTGTTTTACAAGTTAACAACTACTAACAACTTCCATCAAGCTAAAGTGACAAAGTTGACTAGTGATGTGACTTGTGTGTGGGCCCCACTTTAATTCAAAATCTGAGTGGGCCCACAAACACGTTCCAGGCTCGGGTTCATTAATTCCGAATTAACGAATTTTCCTTTGCGACTTAATTAAATCAAATTTAATTAAATAATTATGCATAGTAAAATTACTATTAAAGTCGCTTGCGAATTAATTCTAAATTAATTTGTTCGCCCGAATTAAAATCCAATTTTAATTCCGTTATGAAATCTAATTTCATTTAATATATTGAATATATTATTTTATCGATTAATTCCAAATTAATCGTTCTCTCTCTTCCATTTGAATTTTATCCCAGATAAATTCTTTCCACAATTAATCCTAGATTAATTTTCTCTCTCATAATTAATCCCAGATTAATTATGTTCGAGTCATACGTCATTGGTGCATCTTCGGGAAGCGACCCATGAGATCTCTGGATATGATGGGAGTAAATCCGGTTATCGGACTATCCGAATACGTGCGTACCCCGTACCACATTTTTACCGATTTACAAGACATGGTTGGCTTCCAGCAAAGCACCGTGCCTACCCAATTCTCTAGAAATATTCTTTAAAGGAATATGTAATATTCGTCAGGCGTAGTATACGTAGTATTGCGTATTACTATCCAGTATCGGATGTCACATGCTAGGTCTGGGGCTGAAATTGTGTCTGTCCCGTACGAAGCACATATCGGATCTCTGGTAACTAGTCTCTATAATCGGATAATCATGACATAGTCATATTATCCCGATGACAGCAGTACTTAAGAGTACTAGTTCCGTATCATACGTGATCATCATCTCCATATTACTGAAGTGATACTTCCATATTGACATCACACCCAATACACTACGATTCTCAGTATACCCAGAAGAGGCGTACACAGAACCTGTTAAAGCCCCGGACGACCAAAACCAAAGTATATTGATTCTCCCAAGTAGTAGCGATGTAAGTCTCAGGTTAAGACCAAATACACTTACCCTAATTCGGATTTCCATAACACATAGTCATACTACCAATGGGATTCCGAGGGGTCTATCCAGAGCGAAGCTGTTTCTGTACCATCGGTAAACAGAACCTCTTATTACACTTGCATGAGTATCCAATACCCAAATATATGAGAACTATGTTGTTAGACTTCCATAACACACACAAGTGTAATACTAGTTTATTCCGCATTATCGATGTCCAGTCTCGATAATACTATGACTAGGGATATTTAATGATTAAACCTTACGTGGATTAATAATGTCTCATATCTTATTAATCCGGTATTAATCATATGGACTTTTATCATTTATATATTCCGGTAATCCAATTACAAATGATAAAAGAGCAATTTCCTTTGTCACATAGTTAATTTGTACAACAACACCATGTTCTGTACAAACAGTGACGCTATGTGTTATAATTGTCCAACAATCTCCCACTTGGCCTATAGCCAATCACTCAAGTGTCCTACACCTGAACTATTTACAGGTCGCTCAAACTTCTGCTGAGAAACAGCTTTCGTCAGCGGATATGCAAGGTTATCATCTGATGCGATTTATTCGATCATCACATCGCCACGATGTATGATCTTACGAATCAGATGAAATGGTTGAAGTACATACTTGGATCTTTGATGAGACCGTGGTTCCTCAGCCTGTGCTGTAGCCTACCTCAACTGCTAACAGAACTACTCCCAATCTAATTAGGAATTTTATAGATCCAAAATGCTTCTTTTACTGCCTCAGCTGCAACAATATTCCGCTTTTGTTGTTTATTCGGCAATAGTATCTTGCTTGGAAGATTTCCAGCTCACTGTTCCGTTATTCAAACTATATAGTACCCTTATTGCTCATTTTTATAGGTTTGGAAACTTACAAGCGGTGACCTAGTCACTTCAAGTTCTCCTTCTCCATAACTTAAGAAAGCATCCTTAGTTCGTCTAAGATACTTAAGGATGTTCTTAACATCAATCCAATGACCATCAGCTGGATTGGCCTGATTGTGACTCCATATGCTCAAAGCATATGAGACACCAGGTCACATACATATATTTCAATGTACGAGTTCTCGGAGAGTGTCAACAACTTTTAGATCTATCACAGTAGATACTTATTCCTAGAATAAAGGTTGCATCTCCCAAGTATTCCATGGAGAATTTTAATGAAAGCCAAGCTTTCACCGATTGTATTATGGAAATGTCATTTCTAAGAAATGATATGTCATCATTATATAGGACAATCATTGTCAGTGCGCTCCCACTAACCTTCTTATATACACAAGAATCATTTTCATTTTGAATAAATCATATACCATTATGATTACATCAAAACGATGGTTCCAAGAATTCAATGCTTGCTTCAATCCATAAATGGATCGATTTAAATTGCAAACCTTGTTTGCTTGTGTTGTATATATACAAAACTGTCAGGTTTATATAAAACACATCCTCCAAAAGGTTTCCGTTTAAGGAAAGCGGTTTTGATGTTCAGCTGCCATATTTCATAAATGAAACATGCAGCTTTTACAAGCATTATCCGAATGGATTTAATCATGGCAACGGGTAAAAGGTTTTTTCATAATCGACACCATGTTGATGACGATATATGTTCGCTACAAGCCTAGCTTTGTACGTTTGTATGTTGCCATCCATGTTTGTCTTCCTTGAAGACTCATTTAGTACTTGATGAGCGGAAAATATATCAATATTTACCGCCCCTTTTACTTAATATTTTGTTTAGTTTCTCGGGTTTGATAAACGTTTTGATATATTTTAGTTTATTTTGCAGATAAAATAATATTGGGTCTTAATGAAATCATTTAGGATGAAATATGGGTCAAATAAAGGCAATTATTGGACTTGATATTTTAATTTGGGGAGATTGGAAACTTGAAAGGGCGTTTTGACGAAGTGCAGTTTTGGAAATTCCAGTTTTGTGCATCTGTCGTATTTTGGGCATAACTTTTTACTCATCGATATCGGATTGAGCTGATTCAAGTGCCAGATTAAAGAAGACTCAAAGTTCTACAACTCAGAAAGAGAAAATATTTTCGAATTCTGATGATTTCATGACCGAAATTGATGAACCATCCAGAAGTGTGTGGAGTGTAATTATTAAAAGTCATTATCAATCATTTTCAAAGCAAAATATTAATTAATTAATAATTAATAAAAATTATCAAATCAACACCAAACAAGATAAGCAATTAGTGGAGCAATTATGGATTGGTGGAGTAATTAGTGGAGAAATTAATAATGGATTTGGTGGAGAATTTGATGGATGATTTGATGGTGGCAAAATTTTGCCTATAAATACCAAGCCATTTCATTTGTAAAATTCATACTTTCTTCTTTGAAATTCTTAATGAATAAATAAGAAGATTGTATCTAGTTGTTTATTTTTAGTTTTCAGTAATTAATTTTCAGTTTCGCACTTTCTTTTCTTTACTTTTCAGTTTTTACTTTCCGCAATTTACTTTTATCTTTCTTTAATTTTTCAGTTTTTACTTTTCAGTAATGAGGAGGTAACTTCCCCAGCTAGGGTGAAAGGTAATTCTTTTTTATTGCTATTTAGATTAATCTCCCTTAAATATAATATATTCACTATTTAAAATATTGACTTAAAAAGGATACCGCCAGATTGGTCGGTTGGTAATTCATTTTAATCTGATTTAAACCTGACTAATAAAGGATACCGCCAGATTGGTCGGTTGGTAATTTAATTTTGGTTCCGCCTTTATGGCTGGTTGGACTTAATTGACTTAATCAGGTTACCGCCTATATGGCTGGTTGGAAAAAGAATCACAAGTTTATATATTATTTTATGGGAGATATCTAAATTAGTAGTAGTAAAAGTAATTCCTTTTACCTTAGCATTTTATTTTATTGTAATTTACTTTTCAGTATTTACTTTACCGCATTTTTACTTTATGTCTTTTATTTTCAAGTTTTTACTAGCCCTAGTTATGTGTTGTAACTAAATTAGTTATCTGGGGTTGTGATGAAATCTATATCACCGTTTTATAAGGGTTAGATTATAGCTTGGGTAATATAAAGATTTATTTATTGAGTCTTAAACTTAATGCTTTTTCATTAATTGGCCATTAATAAAATTGATCTGGTAAATCTAAAATGAACTAGACATAGGGATTTTAGGTTTCAGCCTTAGACTCAATAGCCCACGATCTTCCTTGAGGATAAATAACCCTTTAATAGATTTCCTTACAGGATAGGAATATACCTGTCGGGCGGGGGTAGCCATAATTGGAACTTAAACTTAATGAATCCAGATAATTTGGTTGACATAGACATATGATTCAATTGGGTTAAACTGGGTATTTGTGTTTGACCATCGACAGAGGCTTACACATAATTTAGTGTTCCAGGTTAATAAATCAATATATTACCCAACTTAAGATAACCAATTCATCTTTAAAATGATATTGGAAGAAATCACAACCCTAGATAGTTTTTAATATTAAATTTTCTTAAAATCTACTTTCAAACAATGTTATTTACTTGTTTTTAATTTTAGAATCGTCACCATTTCAAATCAATCAAACAACCTGTTAGATACTAGTAATTATTTGACCTCATAAATTAATAGATTAGATATTAAGTCCTCGTGGGATCGATATTTTTATACTACTTGATCGATACGTGCGCTTGCGTTATACGTGTGTGTTTACGCCGGTCAAGTTTTTGGCGCCGTTGCCGGGGACTTATTTATCTTTCACTATTAATTTAGGGGTTAGATACGTTACTTGTATCTAATTTCTTTTTACTTATTGTTTTTGTTTTCTTGTGTTTCAGGTTCTCAGAAACTACATGAGACGAACCAGAAGCTTTGAACTCCGATCGCTTGACCCAGAAATTGAAAGAACCATCAGACAGTTGAGAAGGGAAAGCCGAGAAGGCCAAGAAGCTTTAGTGAACATGGAACCTGAACCTTTGAACGTTGCACCACCAATTCCCATTCGAGACAGAACCATTCCGATGGTTGACAGACTCATTTCCTGTATTGTACTTCCTCCCTTACCAACAAATACATGTGACATCAAAACATGCATTCAGATGATTCAGCAGTCAGTTCAATTTGGGGGAATGCAACTGAAGATCCTAATGCCCACATCAGTAACTTCCTGGAAGTTTGCGGCACTTTTAATTACAACCGAGAAGCTGAAGAAGCAATGAGACTGCGTGTTTTTCCATACTCCTTGAAGGACAGAGCTAAAGCTTGGCTACATTCACTACCACCAGGTTCTATCACAACTTGGAACACTTTAGCCACCAAATTTCTTGCAAAGTACTTTCCACCAGCCAGAACCGGAAAATTGAGGAATGACATCACATCCTTTGTACAACAAGATTCAGAATCCCTCTGCGAAGCTTGGGAAAGGTATAAAGATTTACTCCGGAAATGTCCTCACCATGAAATTCCAAAGTGGCTACAAGTTCAGACCTTCTACAATGGACTTTCTGGAATAATGAGAACCACAATCGATGCTGGCTGGAGGAAGAGCCTTGATGGCAAAAGGAGAAGATCAAGCCTGGGACCTAATCGAAGAAATGGCCAACAACAATTCCTTGTGGCCAACAGAAAGGAGCATGATCCAAAGAATTGCAGGAATTTATGAAGTTGGAGCAAACACAGCAGTGAATACCAGGCTGGATCAGATATGCAAATGTCTAGAAACACTTAGCACGCAAGTTGTGAACATCACTGGATCCACAAGTTCACCATATGGAGGAGCACCAGAACCAAACCAACATGAAGAGACGATGAATTATGTCAACAATTTCAACAGACAAGGGAACAATTCATATTCCAACACCTACAACCCAGGGTGGAGGAATCATCTAATTTATCATGGAGCAACAATTCAGGCCAACAGCAGAACTATCCACCTGAATTCCAGCAACAGAACAAAGGCCAGGAGCAGGCAAATGAATCAGGATAACAGAAGTGTTGACCTACTTGAAAAAGATGGAAGCAAAACACGACTCTCAAGCAGCAAGATATGACACTATATTTCAAAGCCATTCAGCCTCTATCAAAGCACTAGAGAATCAAATCGGACGACTAGCCAATGCTCAGAGTTACAGACCGTCAGGTACCCTTCCTAGCAACACAGAGCCAAATCCAAGAAACATGGGGAAGGAGCAATGTCATGCCATCATGTTAAAAAGCGGTACTGAAATCAACAAAGATGTTGGAGCCAAAACAACTGCTGAGGAAGTTCCAAAAGAAACAAAGCAACAGATGGAGGAAAAAGAAGCAAAGGAAAAAGAACAGATCACTCCACCTCCACCTTTTCCTTAACGTCTTCAGAAGAACAAATTGGACAAGCAGTTTTCTCGGTTCCTGGAGATCTTTAAAAAGCTGCATATCAACATTCCATTTGCAGAAGCATTGGAACAAATGCCCACCTATGCAAAATTCATGAAAGATATTCTTTCACGAAAACGGAGATTGGGAGATTACGAGACAGTAGCATTAACAGAAGAATGCAAGTGCCATCATTCAGAGGAAACTTCCCCGAAGTTGAAAGATCCTGGTAGTTTCACTGTTCCTTGCGTCATAGGAGAACATAACTTTGGTAAGGCTTTGTGTGATTTAGGTGCGAGTGTTAACTTGATGCCTTTTTCTATTTTCAGGAAACTGCAGATTGGAGAAACAATGCCAACATCAGTCTCACTGCAACTTGCTGATAGAACGCTCATATTTCCAAGAGGCGTAGTTGAGGATGTGCTGGTCAAGGTTGACAAATTCATTTTCCCAGCAGATTTTATTGTCATTGATATGGAGGAAGACGCAGACGTGCCAATCATCCTTGGGAGACCATTCTTGGCTACAGGTCGAACCATTATTGATGTACAAAAAGGAGAATTAACCATGAGGGTACAGGACCAAGAAGTGACATTCCATGTTTTTCAAGGCCATGAATTTCCCAGATGATGAAAAGAAAGAGGAATGTTTCAAACTCGATGTGATACACAGTACCATTCAGAACTCCAATGCAATGCAAAGTTCTACTGATAAACTTAAAACATGTCAATTCCTGTAGAGTCTAAAGATAAAGCGTCTTTTGCACTGAAAGAGCCAATTCTTGCACTACAAGCAACAGAAGAGAAAAAGTTTCACCAGCTCAATGAATTGGAGGAATTTCACAATCAGCCTTTTGAAGATGCCAAATTGTACAAAGAAAAGGGCAAGAAAAGACATGATGAGAAGTTAGTGCGCATACAACTGGAACCAGGGCAGAAGGAATGTACTGTTAAACAAATCAAGGGTGAAATTCTTCCCATGGAAGCCAAAATCATGGTGGTCAGGTCCATTTATGATCACCAACGTTTTACCAAATAGAGCCGTTGAGATACATGATCCTGATGCTAACAAAACTTTCAAGGTTAAAAACAAACGTGTCAAGCACTACTGGGGAGAATCATTTGAGCGACAAAAAGAAAGTGTTACACTTTCAGATCCAACTTAACGTTCGAGAAGCCAAGTCTGGCTGACGACTTTAAACTTAGCGCTAGCAGGGAGGCAACCCATGCAATTTTTGTATATATTGTGATTTGATGTGATTTAATTTGGTGTGTTTAGTTTTTTGCAGGTTTAGTCATTTCACGATGGAAGAAGCTCTCGCAAATCTTCACAAGCAATTTCCTTCTCTCCCTCAAAAATCTCTGATGAAAGTTTACAAAGCTCGCTTGGAACGGATGAGACTAGTGATGATCAAAGGTATTCCTAATGACATTCGTTGGGTAATTGAAGCACAAGTCCGATTGGCAGGTGAGTCTTCTGACTCTTTTATTTCACATCTGCCTGGTTTTGGAAGAAGCACTTATGCAAAGAAACATAGAGCTAAGCAAATGGGTGTTTGTTTCAAATGTGCACGATTTAATTGCAACACTCGTTGTCGTTCTTTAGGAATGGTGTCTGATAATCGCGAAGACAAAATTAACTTCATTAGGGATGGCTTGAGTAAGGAGTCTGTAGATGAAATATCTTCAACTCTTGAGACGCATCCCAGTGGATATGTTCACATAGCCATTCGCAAATTACATACACAATTCCAAAAGGAAAGACAACTGTTAAGTCTCGGGAATCTGACTCAAAAAGACCCTGTTTGCCAATTTATAAGAAAATTGGATGGGAAGCTTATCCCTGACGCATAGACGTCAATCAAGCCGTTACTTTTCTTGTAAATATTATATCTCTTTGTCTTTTCTTAATAATTGTGATTTGTTTTGTTGTTTTCTTTTATTTTCTTAGATAGGATCCAGACCTTTTTGACCATATCACGATCTATTTTACTATTTTGTTACTAATCGTCCTTTGGAAGATACTAGTGCTATTATTACTCACCCTTTTTCAGGTACTATAAATTCAGCCCGTCATTGCACTTTTGAAGGCATCCAGAGTTGAAAAAGAAATACAAAAAAAAAATATGGAAGCCACTTCAAGAAGACGAGTTGAAAACATCTGCGTGTTTTGCGGTAGTAGTGTTGGTACTAAGCCACAATACATAGAAGCAGCACATGAATTGGGTCGAGTCTTAGCTGCAAGGAATATGCACTTAATATATGGCGGAGGAAATCTTGGACTTATGGGGATCGTTTCAAAGGCTGTACAGGAAGGAGGCAGTCATGTTTTGGGAATCATCCCAAAACCCTTGGCAGAGGCAAATCTTATTGGATCATCAAACAGAGAGGAACTGATCGTGCCAGGTATGTCTGAACGACTGGTAGAAATGATTAACCGTGCTGATGCTTTTATCGCTTTGCCAGGTGGCTTGGGTACATTGGAGGAAATATTTATAGTATTATCTTGGGCGAACCTGAACATACACCAGAAACCGCTTGGACTGCTCAACGTTGATGGATTTTATGATTTTCTTTGTGTGTTTCTTGATGATGCCCGGAGAAATGGGTTCGTGTCAAAACCTATGAAAGAACTCCTCTTTACTGCCAGAACTGCTCCGGATCTAATAGACCAACTAATAGCCTATGAACCACAAGTTGACCCTATCCTTTCAAAGATAAATTGGTCCGAGGACGATCGTGGTAAGAGGCGTCGGATTAATCTGGATCTTAACCTTTAATTTCCTGTAGATTTCAGCTAACCAGGTACGACCTTCGTAACTCTCCTTTTACTGTTTAAGACATTGGGGACAATGTCTCATTTAGGTTTGGGGGAGGGAATTAGTTGATTAGTACCTTGTTTTTAGTTTGTATGTTATTTTTATTTTTAGTCCAAAATTTTTCGAAAAATACAAAAAAATTAGAAATTTTTCAAAAATTACAAAAATATTTTGCGTTTTTGTGTTTTTTATTTTTGACTAAAAAGGTGAAATTGGTAAAAGATAGCTGAGTAAGGAGTTTCCACTTCCCCTGCTAGGGTGAAAGGTAATTCTTTTACTATTGCTATTTAGATTAATCTCCCTTAAATATAATATATTCACTATTTAAAATATTGACTTAAAAAGGATACCGCCAGATTGGTCGGTTGGTAATTCATTTTAATCTGATTTAAACCTGACTAATAAAGGATACCGCCAGATTGGTCGGTTGGTAATTTAATTTTGGTTCCGCCTTTATGGCTGGTTGGACTTAATTTGACTTAATCAGGTTACCGCCTATATGGCTGGTTGGAAAAGAATCACAAGTTTATATATTATTTTATGGGAGATATCTAAATTAGTAGTAGTAAAAGTAATTCCTTTTACCTTAGCATTTTATTTTATTGTAATTTACTTTTCAGTATTACTTTACCGCATTTTTACTTTATGTCTTTTATTTTCAAGTTTTTACTAGCCCTAGTTATGTGTTGTAACTAAATTAGTTATCTGGGGTTGTGATGAAATCTAATATCACCGTTTTATAAGGGTTAGATTATAGCTTGGGTAATATAAAGATTTATTTATTGAGTCTTAAACTTAATGCTTTTTCATTAATTGGCCATTAATAAAATTGATCTGGTAAATCTAAAATGAACTAGACATAAGGATTTTAGGTTTCAGCCTTAGACTCAATAGCCCACGATCTTCCTTGAGGATAGATAACCCTTTAATAGATTTCCTTACAGGATAGGAATATACCTGTCGGGCGGGGGTAGCCATAATTGGAACTTAAACTTAATGAATCCAGATAATTTGGTTGACATAGACATATGATTCAATTGGGTTAAATTGGGTATTTGTGTTTGACCATCGACAGAGGCTTACACATAATTTAGTGTTCCAGGTTAATAAATCAATATATTACCCAACTTTAAGATAATCACTTCATCTTTAAAATGATATTGGAAGAAATCACAACCCTAGATAGTTTTTAATATTAAATTTTCTTAAAATCTACTTTCGAACAATGTTATTTACTTGTTTTTAAATTTAGAATCGTCACCATTTCAAATCAATCAAACAACCTATTAGATACTAGTAATCATTTGACCTCATAAAATTAATAGATTAGATATTAAGTCCTCGTGGGATCGATATTTTTATACTACTTGAACGATACGTGCGCTTGCGTTATACGTGTGTGTTTACGCCGGTCAGTACTAATAGGCACAATGCCTTCCGGTACATCAACCAGTGTCCAACTTGGTTGATATACATGGAATCCATTTCGGACTTCATGGCACTTTGCCATAAAAGGGAGTCGATACCTTGTATCACTTCCTCATACGTAGCCGGTTCGTCTTCCTCAATAAGATTGACATCTTTATGAGGTGAGATCAGAAACTCATACCTCCCAAGTTTTTTTTCTGACTCTCTCCGACTTACGCGGTTCTTGTGTATTCGAAGATTGTGGTACAGTTTCATCCCTGATGAACTGTTTGTGTTCCGTTAAGAAATCGGTGCCTGGAACAGTATTACTTCGATTTTCATCAAGTCTTACTTTCCTCCCACTTACCACTGTATATAGGTATTCCTCTTAGGAAAACCGCATGGAGAGCAACAATTACATTGTTCTCTTGTGAGTTGTATAAGTACTATACTTTGGTTTCCCTATGAAAACCCACAAATTAGGCACTTATTCGATTTGGGTTCTAGTTTGGGATCATCCAAACATATGCCTAGCATTCCCAAATCTTCAGGAATGAGAAAACCTGGTTTCTTTCCTATTCATATCTAATATGAAGTCTGTCTAACAGATTTTCATGGAACCTTATTCAAAATAAGTATTGCACGGTTTAATGTGTATCCTCAGAAGGAAATTGATAGCTCAGAGCGACTCATCATTAACCTTACTATGTCCAACAAAGTTCGGTTTCTCTGTTTGGACATACCGTCAAATTGAGGTGTTCCAGGAGGAGTCCACTATGAAAGAATACCATACTCTTTCAAGTAATCGAGAAACTCATTGCTTAAGTATTCTCCACCACGGTCCGACCGTAATGTTTTAATATTTTTGCCGATCTGTTTTTTTACTTCTTGTCGAAACTCTTTGAATTTCTCAAAGGTTTCAGATTTGTGTTTCATGAGATACATATAACCGTAACACGATGCCATATCCGTAAAGGTTGCGAAGTAATTATAACCACCTCTAGCCTAGCTATACATGGGCCCATTTACGTCACTATGAACGAGGGCTAACAGATCGGTGGCACTTGTACTTTTACCAAGTAAAATGTGTTTTAGGCATTTTGCCTAATAAACTAGATTCGTAGACATTATTTGAATTAGAATCAAATCTGTCCTAGTACCCACTCTTCGAAAGTATGGATATACGTGTCTTGTTAATGTGTCCCAGACAACAATGCCACAAATAAGTCTATTCTGATTAATTCAGTTTGAGCTACGTTTGTCATGTTATATGTTGAGATTCATTTATATTCTAAATATAAATACTGTTATTCACATCTAATGTGTTTATCTCAATATCATCTTTATAAACAAAACACTTAGTGTTCTGGAATATAAATGTATACCCGCAATGGGTTATACTTGATATAGAGATAATGTTTCTAGTCAAACTAAGTACATTATAACATTTTCCTAATTCAAGTACATGCCCCAAGTGAAGTTCCAAAACTTAGGTTTCTACGGTTAAAATAGCGACTCTCGTCCCGTTTCCGACTCGCAGGTAGATCTCAACTGAAGTCAGTCTCCTGCTAATCAGCAGATTCTGCACATCAGTACATATTTATGTACCACATATAGTACAAAAATCCTATTTTGAAACCAATAGTGAACATGTTTATGACAAACATACTTGAAGCCGGAGCCTTGCCCCGCCTTCACTTCCTTCATGGCTGCCTTGTCCATACGGTAGTCACGCTTCCAGTGACCCCGTTTGCCACAGTTTAGGCAGACATCTTGGGATATGTCTTTTGTCTTCCCGGAAGACTGTGATGATTTTTCTTTTGCCCGTTTTTGAAGCTCTGGCTCTGCCTCCTTGAGCATAGCCATAAACTCTCCAAGAGTTTTCTTTTGGTTCATAATGAACCTGCACCAGCTTTCGGGCAGAAACTATAAGATCAAATCTTTGGAAGTCTCGGCCACGTAGGTAATCCCCAGCTAACCTTGATGTTCGATGTCAACAATCATCTGCGACACCTAGTGCTCGACAGATGTACCATCTGACATACGCGAGCGAAAAAGCTTCTTTTGCAATTCGTACTTCTAAGATCTAAGGTTAGATCTATGAAGATCCTTTAATTTCAATATCATGGTATAATGATCTAATCCTTAGTTTTGACGACGGAATTAAAGAGTCATTGCAGAAATCATAATGGATTGAGCACTAAAGTTATCATCACCATGAGTCTTCCAAAGCTCATGCTCCACTATTTGCTCAACTCCGGGCTCAGGCCCGAGAGGTTTCTCTATCAAATAGAATAACTTCTCAGTTCCCATGACTATCCTGAAGTTCTATTCCCAATCTGAAAATTGGAACCGTTCAAAGAAATTTTCACCCAGGATTATATTTTAAACGCTAATATTTCAGTTATCTTGATTCTAATAGTCCAACTATCCAATCAACGATTTTGGGTACAATATAATGATTACTATAGTCTAACTATATAATCAACTACAATTGATTAAGTACATTCAAATGTATTGATTACTATAATCCAATTATATAACCAACTACAAATGAAGTAGTTTGAATACAGTCCAACTGTTAAATTAAAACAACAATTGAATATTAGTCCAACTAATATATTTATAAATAATTAATGACGAAAAATGAAATGAGCGCGTATTGGCAAGTATCTAAACGAAATTACAAATTTAATACTTTCCTCCCACTATTTTTCGGTGAGCCTCTAACCCTCTGTGGAGTACTCGGGAAACCTAGTTTCCTAGTGGGCTAGGATCCCGTTAAATAACACACAACCTTGATTTTGGCCAACAAGTTGTATGAAACTTAACTAGGTAGATCTCTAAGATCAATTGGATCTCATCCAATTCCTAGATCTAGTAGGTGGACCTCCAAGTCCGAAACATATATCCAATATATGCCAATATATCCAATATATTGCCTAACCTTTTCCTCTAAATCAACTAAGCATTGGCTTTGGCTCAACAAGCTTAATGATTCTAGTTAAGCGTGACCCATTGACAGTGGGAAAGCTTCGTAATCGAGGCCGATGAACAAGAAGTGACCTTGACTTTGGCCAACGAATCACAACTTGCCCAAGGCGTACGATATGGAACAAAGCCTTCATGATTCAAACACATCCGCGATGGACAAAGGTCTTGACTTTGGCCAACAAACCAATGCCAATCTTGGATCTTGAGAGAGAATCACTCAATGGAAGGAAATCGCTTAATATTTGTTGAGGGTTTTTGTCGCGATTTGGCAACCAATTTATTATCTTTAATTAGGTCTCATCATACACCCTTAAGCATGCATTCTAAAAGCCAAAATGGGAGGAGGTTCACGCCCAAGTTGATGAAAGAGAGAGTGTAGAGTTTTTTGATTTTCCAAAAATCATATTACCAAATACCAAAAGTTGGTATTAGTCTTTCACACATAAAATAAAATAATAGAAGTGTGTTTTACAAGTTAACAACTACTAACAACTTCCATCAAGCTAAAGTGACAAAGTTGACTAGTGATGTGACTTGTGTGTGGGCCCCACTTTAATTCAAAATCTGAGTGGGCCCGCAAACACGTTCCAGGCTCGGGTTCATTAATTCCGAATTAACGAATTTTCCGTTGCGACTTAATTAAATAATTATGCCTAGCAAAATTACTATTAAAGTCGCTTGCGAATTAATTCTAAATTAATTCGTTCGCCTGAATTAAAATCCAATTTTAATTCCGTTATGAAATCTAATTTCATTTAATATATCGAATATATTATTTTATCGATTAATTCCAAATTAATCGCTCTCTCTCTTCCATTTGAATTTTATCCCAGATAAATTATTTCCGTAATTAATCATAGATTAATTTTCTCTCTCATAATTAATCCCAGATTAATTCTGTTCGAGTCATACGTCATTGGTGCATCTTCGGGAAGCGACCCATGAGATCTCTGGATATATTGGCAGTAAATCCGGTTATCGGACTATCCGAATATGTGCGTACCTCGTACCACATTTTTACCGATTTACAAGACATGGTTGGCTTCTAGCAAAACACCGTGCCTACCCAATTCTCCAGAAATATTCTTTAAAGGAATATGTAATCTTCGTCAGGCGTAGTATACGTAGTATTGCGTATTACGATCCAGTATTGGATGTCACATGCTAGGCCTGGGTCTGGAATTGTGTCTGCCCCGTACGAAGCACATATCAGATCTCTGGTAACTAGTCTCTATAATCGGATAATCATGACCTATTCATATTATCCTGATGACTACAGTACTTAAGAGTACTAGTTCCGTATCCTACGTGATCATCATATCCATATGACTGAAGTGATACTTCCATCTTGACATCACACCCAATACACTACGATTCTCAGTATACCCAGAAGAGGCGTACACAGAACCTGTTAAAGCCCTGGATGATCAAAACCAAAGTATACTGATTGTCGCAAGTAGTAGCGATGTAAGTCTCAGGTTAAGACCAAATACACCTACCCTGATTCGGATTCCCATGGACACATAGTCATACTACCAATGAGATTCCGAGAGGTCTATCCAAAGCGAAGCTGTTTCCGTAGCATCGGTAAACAGAACCTCATATTACACTTGCATGAGTATCCAATACCCAAATATATGAGAACTATGCCGTTACGCTTCCATAACACGCACAAGTGTAATACTAGTCTATTCCGCATTATCGATGTCCAGTCTCGATAATACTATGACTAGGGATATTTAATGATTAAACCTTACGTGGATTAATATTGTCTCATATCTTATTAATCCGGTATTAATCATATGGACTTTTATCATTTATATATTCCGGTAATCCAATTACAAATGATAAAAGAGCAATTTCCTTTGTCACATAGTTAATTTGTACAACAACACCATGTTCTATACAAACAGTGATGCTATGGGTCATAATTGTCCAACAACTATGTCTGTTTCAAGTCTCTGTCTCACCCCTAGCCTACCTAAGGGGACGAGTGTGACATTTAGTGTCAAAATTTTTGACTTTTAGCGTCGAAATTTGTCGCTAAATGTCAATGATTTAAATTCAATTTTATTAGGAGATAAATTCAAAATTCAGAAAGCGGGAATTCGGAAAATTTAAATTTATCATTTAGCGTCAAAATTTTAGACTTTTAGCGTCGAAAATTCATTGCTAAATGTCAAAAGTTTAAATTTAATTTTATTAAACTATAAATTCAAATTTTAGAAGCGGGAATTCGAAAAATTTAAAATTAACTTTTAGTGTCGAAATTTATATTCGACGCTAAAGGTTGACCCTTTAGCGTCCAAATTTTTTTCGACACTAAATGGTGGAACTTTTAGCGTCGAAATTTAAATTCGACGCTAAAGGGTGGACCCTTTAGCGTCCAAACAATTTTTCGACGCTAAATGGTGAAACCTTTAGCGCCGAAATATAAATTCGACACTAAAACGTCAACCCTTTAGTGTCAAATAATTATTTCGACGCTAAAAGATAAACCTTTAGCGACGAAACTAATTTCGAAAAAACTAATTATTTCAACCCTTTAGCGTCGAAATTTAAATTCGACGCTGAAGGGTTAATTGGCGTCGAAAAAATTTTCGACGCTAAATGTCTCTTTTGTTGTAGTTGTTGGCAGAAAATAGATGGAATGAGGATTTCCTAAGGGAGAATTTCCACCAAATAGATGTTGAAGAGATAATGAAGATTCATTTACCAGTTAGACCAAGAGAAGATCATCAAATCTGGCACTTTGATAAAAGAGGACAGTTCTCTATAAAATGACGAGTGCTAATTAGCATGAAAGGAAAAAATATCTTATGCACCCTGCAGCTCGGAGAGTGTGGGGGAGCTTTGGAAACTTATTTGGACCAATCCTGCAAAGATCAAAATATTCTTTTAGAGAGCTGTTGTTAATCTGTTACCCACGGCTGAGAATCTATGGAAGAAGAAGGTTGTTGAAGACCCGCGATGCTTAAGATGTGGTGCACCATGTGAATCTTTTTCCCATGCTCTTTTTCAGTACAAATAAGCTCAAAAAATCTGGAATCTGTCTCATTTTTTCTCAGGGATCAAGGCTGCTGGGAAAGTAGACCTGATGGGCGTGATGGCTGGTACGGTGAATCGGTGGAAGATGAGGATTTGGAGTTATTTAAGGCTATTTGCCAGGTAGTTTGACAAGCGCGAAACTACCAGATTTCCAAGGGATTGCTGAAGATCCCTCCAGATCGATTGTAAAAGCCGAAGCAATAGTTGATTCCTCTCAGTATTTGTCAGTTTCAGATCTGAATTTTTCTGCCAAACGGTTAAAGGATGAAAACCGAAATTGAAAACCTCCTTCAGAGGTATGGATAAAGATTAACACATATGCGGCGATGGAGTTTTGCACCTACAAAGCAGGTCTTGGGGTGGTTTTTAGAAATTCGGAGGGGGATATCTTATGTACAGCGGTTAAGAACATAGCTTTCAATGGGGATGTCAAGGTAGCGGAAGCCGAGACTGTTAATTTTGGCCTCTAGGTTGCGGAAGAATTGAATCTGCGTCACTTGGTGGTGGAAACTGATTGTATCCAGGTTGTGGATTCAATTTTTAATAGGAATGACACAATGACAGAAAGTTTGTGGATTATTGAAGATATTATTGAAAAGCTAGCTAGGTTAGATAGACATTTTGTTTCCTATGCTTCTCGATTTTGTAATCTTATTGTCCATGCTCTTGCAAAATTGGCAATTAGCATTAATTATCATGTTATTTGGAAAGATAGTTTTCCTTCAAACATTAAGTGTATTTTCACCTCTATAAAATAATGATACTCTTTCTCTTTGGAAAAAAAAAAAGGACATTTGATAGGTTCCTACCTAATGTTTCTCATTTTAATTATTTAGGTCTAATACCGTGTTATATACGTTCTTGATATTATAATTTTAATATTCATATTTTATTAAGATAAATGTGTCTTTTTAGTATATAAAATCCTACATACTTTTTTAACAAATATGTCACATTAGACTAACAATACAATATGACGTTTTTGTTACTATTTTAACGTCAAAAATGTATTGAGGAGTATTAAATAAAAAAGGTACTCAATTTCAATTTTAAGATAAAACTTTTTTTTTAATGGTTTGAAGTCTTGTTGTCAAACCATATCATCCGGGTTTAAGCGGATTAGGTAAAACCTTCGACTGTCCCAGACTCTTACAAGAAACACACTCCTTGAATTCGAACCCAAAATTTTAAAACTAGATCATAAACCCTACATCCAAATCCCTTGAAGATAAATTTTTTTTTTAAAGATAAAACGTCAATGCAGGAACCAAAATGTTCTACGAATTAGACCTAAAACTCCTATGCTAGCAGAATTCATTTTTTATTTGTTATATATATCATCCTCAAATAATTATTAATTCCTGAAAACGTCAAATTTGGCTTGAAATGAAGTTCTTCGGCCGCCATAGTTTTGGCACTAAATGCACCTCATAATTGCACTCCAATAAAATAATCACAATAATGCTAACCCATTCGCCCTACAAATTTTTGGACCACTTTATGAGAAAAATAAAAATAGGAAATTATCAATCTTATATCTAATGATTGAAATATTATAAAAAAAAAATTACATAAATTTTGAAATTTTATTCATCGGTCAATTTAAAAATTAAAAAATATATCAAATTTTGAATATATGATCGATAATTTTATCAAATATTAGATATACATCTATGACAATATTACATGATAATTAAAAGTTTAGTATCCATTTCAAGTCTTTTTTTTTGAAAGAAAATATATTCATTTCTAAACGGAAGAGAAAATACAAGAGATATATGAGAGAATGTTCATCCTCAAAAAACCATTTATTCTCTCCTTATAATCAAACTTAGCTAATTTATGGGCAGCTACATTACAGACCATCGATCTAAATTGAATCACATAAAGACTCAATATTTTTACTTCCGCTTAGATTTCAAAGATAATCCAAAAAATATATTTTGGCTTTCAATTCTTCCCAGTACCAGATTAACCACATTGAATCTGATAATTGTGGAAAAGCCACCCTCTACGCCACACTTAATCCCCAAAAAAAGGGCCTCTGCGTCTACAAACTCAACATCACCATTAAATTTTGGTTCTCTTACTGCCACCGCAGCAACTTCCCCTCCATGGTTCTTGAACACTACACCCATTCCATGGTTCATTTTGATCCAATTCTCAGGAAGGGGATGCCAATTTTGCTGCTGAAAATGCATACCTTTGTTGACCAGATATTCCCCCCGTAGAACATCAAAATGTTGTCCCTGAATAGTGGTTCCATTTCGTGAACCCCATATAGCTCACATTAAGGTCACAAACTGTTTAATCTCATCATGAACATTAAAAAGTGTACTTTTATTTAAAAAAAAATTAATCATTTTACACTTGCAGTTTCATTACTCCCCTTAATTTAACACATTTATATATTTTTATTGTGATTTTTATTTATTATGTAGATAAAATACTGCTTTGGAAGCTCAAAAGGAAAAAAGAAATATGAAATATGAACTTCAAGACCCAGAAATCCGAAAAGAGTGACACCTAGATTCAAATCAGACTTCGAAAACATTCAATGTGTTTAGATTGACAACAAAATGAGCTTATAATGTATTAATGCACACATGTATATTATTACAACTACTTTCATAAATCGACGCACTCTGTAATAACCCAAATTTTTAGTAAGGGTATTATCGTCTTTTCCCCTAAAAGTCTTTGGTTAAATTTTGAATTTTTTACTCTATAGGTCAATTGATAAAATTTCATTAGTTTCATTCAATTTTTGTTTGACCCAAATGTTAGGGACTTGACTGAAATTTTTAATTTTTATAAAAGATTTTATTTTCTTCTCTCTCCACAAAAACGTTCAGCTTATTCTTCTCATTTTCTTTCTTTTTCTTCTTCTTCCATGCGAGAAAGAGAGCTTCGAACTGGCCATGGGTGGCCGTTTTCCGGCGAGTGAGCTGGGGGAAAAGATAGAGCAAGTCACAATGAGAGTTTGGTGCCGGCCATGTCACTGGAGATGTTGGTTTCCCGGCGAAGGGAGAGCTTGAAGATTCCAGTGGTTTTTGGACGATTCACGACAAACCAAAGCTCTGTTGGGTTAATGATCACCGCTATTGGATTCAGGACGACGTCGTGCACATTCTGGTGATGGCAGTGTGGCAGCGCAACGTCAGAGCGTGCCGGTGCGCCGCCACGCTCAGTTTGCCGTCACAAATAATATTATTTCACAAATAATATTATATATGAAATAAAATCCTCTCAGTTTGATTTGGTGCGTTTTACATCTCAAGTTTCGAGATGTCACTTTTGGATAACCATTGGGCAGTCACCGGTCAGGGGACCCGCATGCCTCGTAGAGCGTGTTGGGTGAGCCGGAGAGAGTCTTGTAGCTGTTAGACCGACGGAACGGTCCGAGCTTGTTGGGCCTCGTTGTGAGATCGGTTTCACGCTTCGAGCATGGGGTTGAGGTAGAGATTCGGTACTCATTTTAATTGTGGTTTTAAATTATATATAAGTATTTCATTATATTATGCCTATGAAAATAATATGAAATGCGTTTTAACATTAGCCATGTTTTATGGAAATATAAAATGGCGCGTTGGGTGGTATGACGCGACTATAATGAGTTTTATTATTTTATTTTTATACATATATGTATAGTAGTGTAAATTTAAATTGTATCGGACTTGGATTGGTAAAAATATTAAAATTGATATATGTGGAGCCTCGTTGTGGCACACATCTTAGATATTATTTAGCCCATTGTGGCATTTACTTGTGTGAAGCTCCATTTTGGCCCACCTTATATACCCGAGTTGACCCATTACGGCAACTATTATGCAGCCCTGAGTGGCGTTATTTGGACATTGATGATGCGTCACTGGGTGAAAGTCTCGAACCTGCGCAAGATTTATTTATTATTGCCCCGTTGTGACATTTGATCATGAGGAGCCCCTCGTGGCACATGGTCATGTTTGTTATGTGGCCCCATTGTGGCACATTGATTATTCACGGCTCCTGTTTGAGGCGATCGGTTATGTGCTCCATGTGGCACATTGTTTATTTAGAGCTCCAGTGTTGGGAGTCTGGTTACGCGGCCTCGTGTGGCATTTCACTCTCACGTTATTATTTAAATGATTAATGTTGTTGATGATGAATATTTTATTTATATTGATAAAATGTATAAATTATAGTTATTTCTTAACTCGCATCCTCGACATTGTTTTATCGAACATATATATCTATATATCTTACTAACCATAAAGGGTTTTGGTAAAACCAATTAAAGTGAGATATTAATCCATACTGAGCACGTGGTTTCGTTCACCCCTCAATTTAACATTTCAGATTAGACCTTGGAGCTTCGGAGTTTGCGAGTGCGTTCTTGGTTTTAGAGCTTTTTGAGAGCGTTGAGCGGGTTTGATTCCTTGAGAGTGTTCAGGTCCCGTTGAGTAGCTTTCTTCGTTTCGGCGGCGCTAGTGCATTCTTGGAGGTAATTGACTTGTATTTGAGATTAACAGGCTGTGTAGTTGTTTAGGTGATGCATTGCATAGTCGGACCATCATTTGAATTTTAAATATTTTTTATTACAGATGTTCACATTTAAAACTGTGGGAATATTTTGGATATCTTTCATATGATTTTATATTTCCTTTTGTTTTAAAGTCCTCTGGACATGTTTTAAAATTTTACATTTTGATCCATTTTGACCAAGTCATATTTTGACTTTTTGACCATTTTTTCCTGACTTTTGACCATTTAACTAGTCTTGTTATAATTTTTTTTATTTACCTCGTTGTCATTGTAGGGGTTTTAGGGGCAGAATCCGGTAACGCAGCGGAAGCGGTGGAAAATCAAATTTTCCGATTTCAAAACTTTTTCTCGGATTCATTAAATAAACATATTTATTTAATTATCCAATAATCAAATTATGAAATAAAATTCAAATAAATCATATTTAAGTGAACTGAGCGTGGCGGCGCACCGGCACGCTCTGTCGTTGCGCTGCCACACTGCCATCACCAGAATGTGCACGACGTCGTCCTGAATCCAACAGCGGTGATCATTAACCCAACAAAGCTTTGGTTTGTCGTGAATCGTCCAAAAACCACTGGAATCTTCAAGCTCTCCCTTCGCCGGGAAACCAACATCTCCAGTGACATGGCCGGCACCAAACTCTCATTGTGACTTTAAAACCGAATTATGATTATTGGTGATAACTTTATCATTTGGTGATATATTTATATTTTAATTATATTAATCATTTAACAATTAAATAATTAAATAATTAATTAAATACAAATATATCAAATATATGTATTATATTTACTTTAAATATCTCAAATACATATATTGATGATATTTGTCAAATACCTTTATTTGACTATTTATTAATGTGTATTTAATAATATCATATATTAAATACAAATACACATTAATTAGGAAATGACGGTTCGGCCCGTTCGCATGTATTTTTCGTTTAACGATTAAACGATTTATAAATAATCATCATTATTCATAAATGTTGCTCTAGTGCTCTACGAGTATGTTTCATTATTGAGACTCTCTAGATTCAGGTATATCCGTCACGAAATCCAATTTCATGTCCATAATCTATCCACCCGTAGATTATGACGATCACAGATAAACTAGCTGAATCATACAGGTCGAGGTCATTGCATATGTATAATCCCTCCGTCACAGGTATCCAGATAATCCCAGAGATATAGATGTAAACGTCAAATCTCTATAGGTATTATCTCGTCGACGTATCTATTAGCAATCTTTAAAAAACACTCGGAACTTACTTCCGATGTATACTGTGGCCACAAATTTAACAGACTGCTAAATATATATGGACTACCTATGCTCTGTACACAGAACTGACGGATCCTATCTTGACACACACAGGATATCCTGAGGATCGATCCACACCCAACGAACAAGCGGAGGTCTGATCTAAATAGATCGGTGACGTGACTGCCATCTAAGTGTGGAGGATGTCTCATACATCCACAGTGGTGTCTCAAGTCGAAGGACCAATATGCTACTCAACCCGAGAAGATTCTTATTGACGTTGGTGTACCATCCATTAAGAATCTTTGGTGAGCCGTTCAGTGTTTATCCACTATAAACACCTACATGTCTATACGAGTCTCCATAGACTCATGGTTCATTGGGATATACCATCGGACCAAGTCTCGATATATGACATGTACTGGTCTCAACGGATTTGACTAACCAACCCGTGTTAGCAAATCTTGACCAGGAACTATGTTTTATAATATACATATAACAGTGACACTTCCCAATGTCAATTACAAACTAACTTTGTAACTGTGTACTGCATTATATATTATCGGGCCTTTGTCTAATATATACATATCACTAAACCACATTTAGTTTCAATCTAATCGTAATCAGATCGAATACGTATATAAGAACAAGAGGTGCAACCATAAATAAGTAATATTATGGAATAAGGGGATGTTCGTATTCATGAATCAGACATAAATACGGTCCGGATTGGCACTCTGAGCACCAACGCCAACAGTCATTGGCCTTGGTTTTTGGTCATGACACACTCTCCCCATTACCAATCATCCATCGTAGCCCTTTCTTCAAGAGTTTCCTTCCCCACAGAATACTTCTCCAAATAAATGAAGGATTGATGCCTAATCTCGCACTCATAAACTTATTATTCTTGAGGTTTTAGAATCAAAGTCATAATGGAATTGGGAAACTTCAAAATCCTCCATCTTTATTTAGCTAGCAGGACTAAATTAAAAACTTCTAGGTTCCTGAATCCCACCCTCATTCTCCTTTGGATTTGCTAAGTTTGTCCCAACTTGCCCAATGGATTTTTCTCTCATCATTAGTTGAAACCCACCAGTACGCAATAAGTCTTTTCTGAATTTCATCACAGATCCCAATAGGGATCTGGAAGACACTTATGGCATAAGTAGGTATAGCCTGGGCTACACATTTTATTAGGACCTCCTTGCCCCCACTCGACACCAATTTGCTCTGCCAATTTTTAGCTTATTGAAGACTCTCTACTTTATCTCCTCAAACAACTTCTGCTTGCTTCTACTGACCACCGATGGCAGTCCAAGGTACTTCTCATTACGGGAAGCAGTGTTGAGCTGAAAGATACCTTTGATAGCTTCAATAAATGGCTTATTAATGTTGAGGATAAACATGATAGAAGATTTATCATAGTTGAAGATCTACCCCGAAGCCATTGCATAGCTATCAAAAATTTCTCGTAATTCTATACAATCTTGAATTGTGGCTTGAGAAAACACCAGACTAACATCTGCGAATAGAAGATGGGAAACAAAAACTCCATTTCCAAACCTCATCCCTGATATTTCTTCTTCTTCTCAGCCTTCTAATGTAAGTGTTGCGATATTTTATATCGTACCGCAAGTGTACGGTGTCAAGTTTTAGTAAATATGAGTAAAAGAGTGTCGAACCCACATGGATTGTATTCAACTCATACTAAGTCCTATAATTAATAAACCTAACTTTATTTAGAAGTAATTTAAATTAATATTAAAAACTAAATAAATAAGATATTAAAATATTTAATTAGGAGAAACCAATATGAGAGATTCTAGTGTCTGATTTCACCTAGCTATCCCATATGTATTTGTCATGTCATTCAATTCTTATTCAGTTGCATTGTTTATAAGTCAAGAATCCTAAAGTATTCTACTCATTCTCCCGAGCAATAGTGAAAATATTATTAATCACCGTCTTTGATATCCCTATAAAAATCTAGTAATTAACAATTCATTACATTATGTGATTCTTTATTAACGACTTCAAATGGATTGTAGATTCTCTCGAACTCTATAAATCTCCTAAGTTATATTCTCTAGATCATATTCAAAACCCATCCATCCATAGCGATAGATTTTAAACATTCATCATCTCAATTTATGGCCAACAAACAAGAAGCATTAAACACAAGAGAATATAAATAAACTTAATTAAAACTTCATAAAACTCAATTTGACAAATAATACATAGGTTCAAGCATTGGCTACATCATCCTCTAGAATTATGGAATTAGTTCATGACCAAATAATAAAACAATGAAAGTAATGTTGAACATAATGGAAATCATTAGAGTTTAAAGATAGAACTAGAAGATTAAACCCGAATCGAATCTGTAGACATTGTATTTTTTGCATGAGACCGATGATGAGCCTCGTATGGAGGCACTACCTGAAAAGTTACAGAAGTTGCGAAAAACGAATGCCGGAAAGAAGGAAAACCTCCAAAATTAGCCCCTTATTGGATTCGGATTCACTGGCCAGCCTCAGATTCACTCAGTCAAGCCTCTACTTCAAACCTTAGCTTCGGACCCACCATGCAACCGGCCCATGCATCCCACACAATCGGCCCTTGCACCCTTCAACTTCGGCCCATCCACCCTCTGACCATGCGGACCGTGCATAATCTTCCCAAATATGATAAAATCTCCTTAGTTATGAGAGCATCAACACTTTCCAATTTAATGAGATTTTAGGATCCCATCCTCACCAAATTAACAAAGATTTGAAATCTCATTCTTGCCAAATATGCAAGATCCTAGGCCCAAACTAGAAAGAATTCTCTCTTCCTTATATAAGTAATTTGAGTTTCCCTTGTAAATCCCTTAAGCACCTTATATGGAAAAGAAAATCTTGACACAAAATGGAGGAGAGAGAGATAGTGGCAGCAATATTGAAGGAAAAAATAAGAAAACCCTATGAGGCAGCAACTATAAAAGAAAGGGGTGAAGACCGGCCAATGGAGGCTTTTTTCTTCTTCTTTAGAGCATCACCGAAAAAACAACAAGAAAAAAAAGGAAAAACCGAAAGAAAGAAAAAACAGAGAGAAAAAACAGAGAAAAAGGCCGAGAAAAGTTAAAAGAAAGGAATGTTAAAAAAATATGAAACAGCAACCAGAAACCGTGAAACAGCAACCAAAAACCGTGAAACAACAACAAAAAAATTGTGAAACATAACCCAAAAACCGTGAAACAACAACCAAAAATCGTGAAACGGCAACCAAAACTGTGAAACAGCAACCAGAAATCGTGAAACAGCAACCATAAACCGTGAAATAATAACCAGAAACTGAAACAGCAAACTAGAAATCGTGAAATGGTGAACCAGAAATAGCGAACCAGCAGCCAGAAATAGCGAACCAGCAACCAGAAACAGTGAACCAAACCTTGAAACCATGCTTCGATCCTTCCGACGACGGCCTAATGCACTTCCGAGAAAGCAACGTAAAAGGTAAGACCTGAGGGCACCCTTACCATATTTATTTTCATAGTTCCAGGCACTACATGTCTGACTGGACGTGAAATACGTCTAGCCGGGTATGCGAAGCCCTACATCAAAAAAATAGCCAAATCTCTGGCTATATTTCTTCGTTGGCATTTTGTTGTTTAATTTTTTTTATCTATATACTCACTTTTATTGTTATTTTATTATTTCACCTTTATTTTGTTTATGTTTGTTCATGTTGATGATTATCCGTACATTCATGGTTATATTTTTTATGTCCGTTTACATTGTATTGATGATTATCTGTGTTATTATCCCTTGCGGTATATCAGATGGAAACCCAGACGTAAATTCTGTAGCCGAATCCGAATGGACGGTAGTACGGTCTGTACTTGGGATACAACTCCACGTGCCACTCGGGAAAAATTCATATATGTGTGTTGACGTCGTTATTGGTACTATTGCATGTTTTCTCCCACCTTAGCATTTTTACTTCCCATATGCGTTACATATATTATTGATGATTTTCCTGCTTTTGATTGTTTATTATGATTTTCGTTGTCGCATCTCGTATTTCTTAATTTAATATGCTTTTGGAGCTATGTTATTGTGATTATTATTTTGGTTGGGTGTGTTATTACATTTTTTATTCGCTTTTATGCATGAATCGCATTAAGACTTGACTATACCATTGTGTGAACCCGTACATTATACTGGCATAAGTAAGGTACCATTCTGAACCGAACGGTTTGAGGTCTTCCCTTGCGAGGGGTGAGTGCAGCCTTAAATCTTTCCCAGTTCACACTGGGTGGATACTCTTTCATTCTCTGGTTTAGTCCCCCGCGGGCTAATCCGTACTCTCTACGGGCTACGAGCCCAATAGTGTCGTGGTTGCCGAACATCATAGGCATAACGGTAAACCCCGCTTCGCTCCTACAGAATCTCTTCGTCTTCGGACGTCACCACATTCGTCTCCTCTTGTTTCTCTTCAATCTTTCTATTTGGATCTCTCTAAACTATGTGTTTAGAACATTTGTTGTGTATTAGCATTTCCTTTAGGGTTTTGGACGAGCTTATGTATTTATAGTAAAGTCTTGGAGTCATTGTGCATGTAAAACCCTGATTTCTGATGTTTCTGGGTGCCTGCCGCAATGTCGCGATGCCGAAAAGTGGTGTTGCGACGCTGCTCCCTCGGGAAAAATATGTATGTGGATCTGAAGGGGCGTCGCGACACCCATGAGTGGCATCGCGACGCCAAGCATAAATTCTGGCATACTATTTTCTGTATTTTTCCTCTTCCCGCGTGCTTCCGAAGGAAACTGTGACCAGGCCAAGGAGGCGACCAAAGCGTTTTATAGGCAAAGGGGCACCAAAGGCCAAAAGGATTCCTAAATGGGTGAAGAAAACCCTCTAGCGCAAGGAAGGCCTAACCAAGGATGACATCAAGCCAATAGGACAAAAAAAACCCCATCGGAATAAGGAATGCATCCATACATACATGCACACATGTCGCATACACACAATTTTTATTTTATGTTCACGGACTTTGAAGAAAAAGAAATAGTGGCGAGGACGAGCAACTCCAATAATGGAGAGGAACCTCGGGAATGAGGACGAACAACTCAAAGAATGGAAATGAACCTCAGGAATGAGGATGAAGAACTCCGGGAATGGAGAGGAACTCCGAGAATGGAGAGGAACAACCTCGGGAATGAGGACGAGCAACTTCAAGAATGGAGAAGAACTCCGAGAATAGAGAGGAATAGAGCGACCTCGGGAATGAGGGCGAAGAACTCCGGGAATGGAGAGGAATGCCGAGAATGGAGAACAACCTCGGGAATGAGGACGAGCAACTCCAAGAATGGAGAGAAACCTCGGGAATGAGGACGAGCAACTCCGAGAATGGAGAGGAATAGAGCAACCTCAGGAATGAGGACGAAGAACTCTGGGAATGGAGAAGAACTCCGAGAATGGAGAAAAACCTCGGGAATGAGGACGAGCAAAAAGCCTCGAGAATGAGGACGGATCAGGTAAGTAAAAATGCATGCATGACTTTGATAGAGTTGTCACTGTCACACACAGCACAAGCCCCATCAAAGTGGGGGCGACTGTAAACATTGCATTTTTTGCATGAGCCCGATGATGAGCCTCGTATGGAGGCACTACCTGAAAAGTTACGGAAGTTACGAAAAACGAATGCTGGAAGGAAGGAAAACCTCCAAAATTAGCCCCTCATTGGATTCGGATTCACTCAGTTAAACCTCTACTTCAAACCTTAGCTTCGGACCCACCATGCAGCCCATGCAACCGGCCCATGCAGCCCACACAATCGGCCATTGCACCCTTCAACTTCGGCCCATCCACCCTCTGACCATGCAGCCTATGCATAATCTTCCCAAATATGATAAAATCTCCTTAGTTATGAAAGCATAAACACTTTCCAATTTAATGAGATTTTGGGATCCCATCCTCACCAAATTAACAAAGATTTGAAATCCCCTTCTTGCCAAATATTCAAGATCCTAGGCCCAAACTAGAAAGAATTCTCCCTTCATAATATAAGTAATTTGAGTTTCCCTTGTAAATCCCTTAAGCACCTTATATGGAAAAGAATATATGACACAAAATGGAGGAGAGAGAGAGAGTGTGGCGGTAACATTGAAGGAAAAAATAAGAAAACCCTAAGAGGCATCAACTATAAAAGAAAGGGGTGAGGACCGGCCAAGGGAGGCTTTTTTCTTCTTCTTTAGAGCATCACTGAAAAAACAACAAGAAAAAAAAAGAAAGAAAGAAAAACAGAAAGAAAAAAACAGAGAAAAAGACCGAGAAGAGAGAGAAGAAAGGAACGTTAAAAAAATGTGAAACAGCAACCATAAACCGTGAAACAGCAACCATAAACCGTGAAACAGCAACCAAAAACCGTGAAACAGCAACCAAAAAAAATCGTGAAACATAACCCAAAAACCGTGAAACAACAATAAAAAACCGTGAAACAGCAACCAGAAACCGTGAAACAGCAACCAGAAACCGTGAAACATCAACCAGAAACCGTGAAACAGCAACCAAAAACCGTGAAACAACAACCAGAAACCGAAATAGCAAACCAGAAATCGTGAAACGGTGAACCAGAAATAGTGAACCAGCAGCCAGAAACAGCGAACCAACAACCAGAAACAGTGAACCAAACCTTGAAACCAAGCTTCGATCCTTCCGGCGACGGCCTAACGCACTTCCGAGAAAGTAACTTAAAAGGTAAGACCTGAGGGCACCCTTACCATATTTATTTTCATAGTTTCGGGCGCTGCATGCCTGGCTGGACGTGAAATACGTCCAGCCAGGTATGCGATTCCCTATATCAAAAAATAGCCAAATCTCTGGCTATATTTCTTCGTTGGAATTTCATTATTTATTTTTTTTATCTATTTATTCACTTTTATTGTTATTTTATTATTTCGCCTTTATTTTGTTTATGTTTGTTCATGTTGATGATTATCTGTACATTCATGGTTATATTTTTTTATGTCAGTTTACATTGTATTGATGATTATGTGTGTTATTATCCATTGCGGTATATCAGATGGAAACCCAGACGTAAATTCCGTAGCCGAATCCGAATGGACGGTAGTACGGTCTGTACTTGGGATACAACTCCACGTGCCACTCGGGAAAAATTCATATATGCATGTTGACGTCGTTATTGGTACTATTGCATGTTTTATCCCACCTTAGCATTGTTACTTCCCATATGCGTTACATATATTATTGATGATTTTCCTGCTTTTGATTGTTTATTATGATTTTCGTTGTCGCATCTCGTATTTTTTAATTTAATATGCTTTTGGAGCTATGTTATTGTGATAATTATTTTGGTTGGGTGTGTTACTACATTTTTTATTCGCTTTTATGTATGAATCACATTAAGACTTGACTATACCATTGTGTGAACCCGTACATTATACTGGCATAAGTAATGTACAATTCTGAACCCAACAGTTTGAGGTCTTCCATTGCGAGGGGTGAGTGCAGCCTTAAATCTTTCCTAGTTCACACTGGGTGGAGACTCCTTCATTCTCCGGTTTAGTCCCCCGCGGGCTAATCCGTACTCTCTACGGGCTGCGAGCCCAATAGTGTCGTGGTCGCCGAACATCATAGGCATAGCGGTAAACCCTGCTTCGCTCCTACAGAATCCCTTCATCTTCGGACGTCACCGCCTTCGTCTCCTCTTGTCGCTATTCAATCTTTCTATTTGGATCTCTCTAAACTATGTGTTTAGAACCTTTGTTGTGTATTAGTCTTTCCTTTAAGGTTTTGGACGAGCTTATGTATTTATAAGAAAGTCTTGGAGTCCTTGTGCATTTAAAACCCTGATTTCTGATGTTTCTGGGTGTCTGCCGCAGCGTCGCGTTGCCGAAAAGTGGTGTTGCGATGCTGCTCCCTCGGGAAAAATATGTATGTGGATCTGAAGGGGCGTCGCGACACCCATGAGTGGCGTCGCGACGCCAAGCATAAATTCTGGCATGCTATTTTCTGCATTTTTCCTCTTCCCGTGTGCTTCCGATGCGTCCGTAAGGTCCCAAAACACGTACAATTGCTCCAAGATCAATGTCCTAATTCTTCCTATAAATAAAACATAAAACAAACTACAAATACATTAAATGATACAGACTCTAACAAGATAATAAGCTAAAAATGTATGAATAAATGGATGTAAATCGCATTTATCAGTAACCCTGAAAAGGCTTCTTTGCATATGATGAACAAATATGGAGACAATGGACACCCTTGTCTTAGCCTTCTCTAAGGTTGAATCCTCCCTCTAACTTTCCCATTGATTACCACCGAGAATGAAGTGGTTGAAATGCAATTCTGGATCATTGCCCTCCAATGCTTAGAAAAACTCAATCTCTCTAACGCTTTGTCCACAAAACTTCATTCCACTCTATCATAGACTTTACTAATGTCAAGCTTCAGAGCCAAAAGTCCATTTTTTTCTCTCGTGTCCTCTTCCTCACCTTCTGAAGGTATCCCTTTCAATTTTTGAGTGAACTAGTAAATAAAATTTCAGTATTTATATATATTTTAATAATCTATCAAATATAAGAAAATTGATCTTCCCCCCCCCCCAACTGACAACTGACACATTCCCCTCCCCTCTCTCTCCTTTGGAATTTACAAAAAAACCCTTATCAATATTTACAATTCCTTTTTTTTTTTTTTTAAATTTACACATTATAAAATTTAAATATTTTATTAATAATTAATAAAATGTTAATTAATTTTTTTTTTATTTTTGTTAATAAATATTACATATTTTTTATCTATTCGTTTAATTTTTTTAATTCATTTTAATTTAATTAAAACTACTTATGTATAAAAAAAAATTTTAAACAATATAATTTTTTTATTATTTTCGAAATTTATAAAAAAAAAAAAAAAAAACCAAAAATTGGCCCCAAGGGAATCATCCCCCTTGGGGCCTGGAGCCCTGGACGATGATCGTCCAGGGCGATTGTTCCCCTTTTGAGGGGAACAATCGTCCCCCCCTCCCTTTTTTTTTTTTTTTTTTTAATTATTATATATTATTTTTTTTTAATTTCGAAAAAAAAAGTTTAATAATTTTAAAAAAATTATATATATATATATATATATATTAAATTTAAAGTTGTGTTGAGTTACTAGGACGTGATAATTTAATTTAAACAATATAAATTTTTTTATTTTCGAAAAAAAAAAAGAGGAAGTAAGGATCGTCCCTAAGGGGGACCCCCTTGGGCCTGGACGATCATATCGTCCAAGATCCCTTTGGACGATAGGATCGTCCAGGGGACGAACTTTTTTTTTTTAATTATTTTATATTATTATTTTTTAATTATTTCAAATCTATGAGAAATATTTTATAATTTTTTGATTTTTGTTAATAAAATTAATTCATAAAATAAACATAGATGAGATTAATTCATAAAATAAATTTTTTGGATTTTTTGATTTTTCTAATATACATGAAAACATTTTTATAATGTATAAGTAGTGTTAAATAAATTAAAAAAGAATCACAAAATTAAATGAATAAATAAACACAAAATAAATAATAATAACATTTTTTTTTTAAAATTTATCAAAAAATATGTTATATATATATATATATGTATATATATGTATGTATATATCAATAAATAAATAAAATTAGATTTATATAGTTTATTTGAAAGTTGAAAATGGAATTTTGGTAAAAGGAAAAGGGTAAATAGGGAATTACAGGGGAGACAAAAAAAGTAAAATGTGTAAGGGGAGGTGGGAAGATAAGCCCTCCAATATAAATATGCGATTGATAATTTCTTAATAAAAATAAAAAATTCTCTTTTGGCCATTCCATGTTAATGGGCAGTCAATTTTAGTCAGGGATAACAAATACAAACATCATATCATATAACAAAAAACTTATTCTAGTTGATGATTGAACAACTGAAGATTTGCAAATCGTTCTTGGAATCCATAGTGGGGTGCCTTTTCAATTTCATTGCACGGTGATAATATATTCAAGAATATCTTTTTGTTTTATAACCAATATTATTGTCCACTCGATCGTTAACCAATAAAAAAATGATGAATATGATAGTTGTGACATCAAAAATCAGAGTTGGACTTAGGGATGTCACGGCTAGTTTGAGTTTTAAAATTTGATATTTTAAAAGAAATTTCAATTGTTATGTACATGATTTGATTTTTTTTTTTTTTTAATTTTATCTTTTATCCGCAAGGATTTCATTTTAAAATTTACATATAACCTCTAAAATTGAAGACAAGTCTCCCATATCAACATTTAACACATGAATCGGCTAATTAAACATATTTTATAAAATGACACTTCAGGATTCTTGTGAGCAAATGTGTCAACAATATATATATATATATATTGTCATAGGAAGTGGGATTGATGCATAACCTTATGCCTAGTAAGATTGTTATTTGAAACAGAGCGATATATAGATATGAATGCTTGTTTACTTTTTCCTTTTTAAGGGATACTGGATAATAATAGATTGAGAAATCAACAATTATATGTGGACAATACTATTATGCATGTTATATACTTATTAGTTAATGATATTACGTCATTCTATAATGATAGTACTAAAGAATTATTTGTGCACAATACTTTGCACAATCATATATGTATATGTATATATATATATATAGAAAATCAAAAAAGCTAGAAAGAAAATAAATTTTTATCTAAATCACATGATTGTGTAAAGTGTTATGCAAACATCATTTTTGTTGAGAATTTAATTTATTAGTGATATATGTAACACCAATTGATGAGAAGATGAGAGAAATAAGATTAAGATGGTTTCAGAATATTCAACGTAGACCTTAAGCGACCTAGTGAAAAAATGAGAGTTAATGGTGTTGTCATATATTAAGGAATGAGAAGACCTAAATTGATATAGATAGAAATCATAAGAAAATCTAGATTTTATAGAGCTTAATAAAACAATAACCTCAAATAGAATATAATGAAATTAAAAGATTCGTGTCATAGACCCCATCCAATGAGAAAAACCTTTTAGTTATATGATTCCAATTTAAACCTACCATTCATGTAAACTTTAAATAGCTATACAAGTTACTCAAGTCTTACTACTACTTAGCAATACTCACCAAATGAAATCTAATTTATGTTATCTTCGGCACTTAATCTCTTCTTCCACATACTTTTGCCTCTTAAACAAACTTTTAGCACACTCACTTTTTCATGTACATCACCATCCTGGGATTCCAACAAATGTAACCAAACATCTCTATTTCTCAAATTTCGCTCCAAATTACTCAAACCCTAACATCATCCATGAAATGAAGCTCTTGGGAAGTGCATCAATCTCACAAGAGAGAGGATTTATTCAAATCCCTGATCCATCACCAGCCGTTGATCATGCAAACCAAGCAGGCCGAGCCATCTACTCTTCTCCTATCCGACTCTATGACCCTCTCACAGCCACCCCGGCTTCCTTCCAAACCACCTTCTCCTTCCAATTCACCACCACAAATAATTCATTCTCAGGCCTCCGCCGCCGCGGGGGCAAAGGCCTGGCCTTCGTAATTGTGCCCGATGAGTTCACTGTAGGCAGACAAGGCCCCTGGCTAGGCATTGTCAATGATGCATGTGCACATAATTCCAAGGTCTTTGCTGTTGAATTCGACAACAGCAATGACCCAAATTTTGGTGACCCTAATGATGATCATGTTGGTATCAATCTTGGTACCGTTGTTTCTTTCAAGACAGCAGATTCATCAAACACAAATGCTTCACTTCATAATGATCTAATTCACCGAGCTTGGATTATTTACGACGGCCACCGAAAATGGATTGAAATTTATCTAGAGTTAGATGGGAATCCTGTGCCATCATCAGAGCCAATTTTATCAACATCGCTTAATCTTTCTCCTCTTTTAAAAGAATATATGTTTGTTGGTTTCTCTGCTTCTACAGGAGATTCACCGCAAATACACAATATCTTATCATGGGATTTTTTTTCTACGAGTCAAGCAAAGCTTAGTGTCCCTCCTATTCACGTTTGTCATAGAAATATTGCTCACCAAGTCTCCAAATACTCAACGAAAAACCACACAAACACTCCAAGCAGTTTCATGATCTTTATGTGTCTTGTTGGGCTTTGCACAATAACTTTTCTAAATCTTTATTGCAACAGTAAGGGCAGCAAGGAAAGTGAAAGTTCATTAGCTTTTGTTTTTCCTGATAAGAAAAATAGGCCAATCCCACCAAGCAAACCTCGCCGGTTTCCGATTCTTGAACTTTATAGGGCCACAAAGCGTTTCAGCAAAATGGAAGTGTTGGCAAGTGACACAACAGGAGTTGTGTACAGAGGAACGCTGGCTAATGGGTGTTACGTGGCTGTGAAAAGGTTCTCAAATGGGTTTCATTTTCATCACAATTTACCAAGATTGGATTGGACTCGTGTTCTTAAAAGAATCTCTTCAATAACCCATGTATGTCATCCAAGTTTAGCTCCAATTCGAGGGTGGTGTTTTGACAATCGTGAGACAATTATTGTGTACGACTATTTTCAAAACGGAAGCCTTGATCGGTGGCTGTTTGATGTCGAAGTTCTTCCCTGGAGCCGGAGATTTAAGCTGATAAAAGACGTAGCAGAATCATTGAGCTTCCTTCACTCAAAAGAACTCACTCATGGAAACCTGAAGAGCAGCAGTGTGTTTATTAACAGCAACTACAGAGCCGTTTTGGGTGATTACGGATTCGTGGGCTCTGTTTCAAGCAAGATAGCTGACGTGTTTGGTTTTGGAATGCTGGTGTTACAAATTGCATCAGGAAAAAGAACAGAATTAGAATTAGAACAACAAGAGATAGTGGATGTGTTAGGGTTTGTATGGGACATGCATGAGAAAGGAGAGATTGTAAATGCCATTGATGAAAGGATGAAACCAAATGTGAACTTTGAGCAAGCAATTAGGGTTTTGGAAATTGGGTTAGCTTGCACTTTGTGTGACAACAATGGTAATGGTATTGGTAGGCCATCAATGGAAGAAGTAGTGGGGCATTTCTTGAACATGAAGAAACCGATTCCTAAGTTTCCGCCACGTGGACCGGCCGAGTTGCTGTCCAAAAACTACAACGCCTTCTCGGTGTAGGCATGCGAAAACCAAGCTTTATTTTCATTTCTGAAACGTCTAATGTAATATTAGTACATTAGAACAAACCTTGATACTTCTTTATATGTAAATTATGGACTACTAAGATCTTATAATAATCTCAAGATTTCGTAGATCTTACCACACATAGCAAAAACAAGATTGTATAGCTAACGACAAATCTTTAACATCAAAATGTTACAATTTTATATTTGCCAGATGGTGCAAGTATTTTAGAAGCTTAGGATAATTCTGCACAAAGGCACTGATTACAAATGTAATTGCTGTTGGAAAATACTTATGAATAAGCATTTTGAGGCACAATTTTAAGCATGATCCACTTCGTGTTAGTGGTTGTTTATGAATGATTCGGATACTCCTCCGTGAGTAGTTCGAAATGGTATATTCATAAATTTAAAATGATGCTTGTGTGAATGAGAAATTGTTACTCAAAGTTCACCAATTGATGTTGGAAAATAAAGGGAAAGTTGTGCTTATATATAATTACCGATATGTAGATGGGTAAGTATTATAAGGATAGAGGCTCTCTCTACGCGCGTGCAGGGGGGTGCAAATCAAAATCTGAACAAGCTTGGCTCGTGTGCACCCGCGCGTCCTGCGTACACGAATGCCGGACCAAAAATGTGCGGGCCCGGCCCAGCCAATTTTTGGATGTCTCTCTATTTTCCAAACCTTTTGAAGTGTTCCATAAAAATTAATTAATTCCATTAATTAATTTAGTACTTCAATCGAAATGTCTCATTAATAAGTGATAAATGACGTATTTATTTTCCTTCTATAAAAAAGGCATGCATGCAATATTTTCGTTTTGAATATACAGAATATACACAACATACAGCTTTCGGTTTTGGCAAAACAATCATCCTCGGTTTTATTTGTTTTGTTTGGTAAGAGTTCAAACACTTTTGTGGTTCGTTGGTAACGGGTTTTGGTGGTGCCCATACTCGTTCGGTTTCCGTTGTATCCTGGGAAACAATCGTCTCACATTCTATTGCACCTTCGGTAGGGGACAAATTTATTTTAAGGATATTGTTGACATCAACAAGCCTCGGAATAGTGAAGATTTGGCCTGATTTCAAGGTCTGCTCGTGAGGGTCCGCTCATCAGGCTCTGCCTCCGCTCGCCAGCCTCTGCCTCTGCTCTGTGGGTCTGACGTGAGGGTCTGATTTCAGGGTCTGCCGAGAGGGTCTGCTGGACTGAAAATTAAGCCTAATTCGGATTTCCTTGTAACTACCAATCATTGTATTTGATTATACTTGTATTACAATTGCTGCATAAATTCAGCTAGATTCTTCATTCTTGCATCTCCAAAGCTCATATAAAATAAATAAGTTAAACATGAGAGAGATTTTTGCTAAATCCAGGCATTTCGGAAACTTTTATTACAAGTAATACAATTTGCAGCTGATAGTATGCTTGCTGATGAACTAAAACTATATGCTTTTGCGTCACAAACTTGTGGAAGGATGGATTTTTTTAACTACTGACAACATTAAACAATATTATGAATTGACTTCTGGCAATAGAATTTGTTCCCCCTTAGTGACCATTTGCAAGTGAACCATTCTCAAAGGTGGTAGCATCTGCAGGCTTTTTGGCGTAGAATCTCCGGTACATGGAGTCAACTTCAGTGAGATAGTATGTTCCTGGTGCCAAAAGGCTACTGTCTTTGCTCGTTATGAAGTCCTTGGCTCCATACCTATGCTCCATTAGCTTCATCACTTCCACAAACTCTTCTGGAGGAAACTGCACGGATTACACGTTCATTAAACTGTTTCCAATAGCATAACACTTTCCAAGTAGAAACCCTAGGGAATAAAGATGGTTTATGGGAATAATTTTAAGAACAATAGGTGGTGAATTAGAAAATTACTAAAAAAGAGAACAGTCTAGGTGTCTGTCTATGCCAACTGAATGTGGTGAATAATCGCAGATGACGGGCTAACATGTCTATACATTATTTAAAAACACATGATATACAAAGCGTGTTTTGAAAAAAAAAATGGATAATTACCTCATGCCTTGACTTCAACTTCCCTGCAACATTCATAACAGATACAATGTTTGTCAAGCTAAAGGGATGTCGACCTTCTCCAAGTTTCAATGAGAACATCGTGGCAGCCGAACCACTTCCATAGGAGAACAATACCACTCGCTTGCCATCCTGTGAGTTATCAAAAATGGAATTATGTCTGTACTAACAGAAGGAATGAGAATTTGAAATTAGGCAATGGTAAAAGCAATTACCAATTCACTATGTAGATTGTGAATAAGGGAAGCAAATGCGGCATACAGAGATGCTGTATACATGTTACCAACTTGCTTTGGTATTAAAGTGGATGGTTGGACTTTTGCATCATAAAGGGACTTTGCAAGTAGTTGGGATACCTGTGGATGCATGATATCAGCAAGAGTGCCAGACTTAACATCTACACAATTCGACTGATAAATCCTCAAACACAACCAAAATTTTCTAATCATTATTCGATGACCGTTATATACAACTTGGAATATGGAAACTATCTGGACACGTGAACAGTAGAATTCAAGGTAGTTGATCATGCCCTCGAGGCTATTACAATACAAGAGCTATCAACACATATACAATATGAACAGAAAAAAGTGAACATTACTCAGGCCTTGAAGAAGAAACTTGATGATTGTTACTATGTCAATCGTGTCAGACAAAATCTCAAAAAAAAAAAAAAAAAAAAGAACTAGCATCAGACATCAAAGTCACAAACCTCCTAACGGGAAAAGACAACGCGCATGAAAGAAATTCAGAAATAAAAAGACGGACCAGCGCAGGAGGCTTCCCACACTGTGGGCTATGGGGAGGATTCAATTTGTATACAGTCTTACCCTTGCTTTTTTTTTTTGCAAAGAGACTGTTTCTGGGACTTGAGCCTGTGACCTCCAGGTCACAATGGAGTAACCTTACCGTTACACCAAGGCGAAATTCAGAAATGCGTTTCTTAAATAATTACTATCAGAATTCAAAACAGACCTTCTCAAGATCCCGGCTTTGGTAGCTTTCAACACCAGACAAGGTAGAAAATGGTCCCAGCATTTCTTTCGCAGCCTCATCAATAGAACTATAAATACCATTCATATATAATTAATCACCAGGATTATGCACATCAAATAAAAAACAAATACATAATTAAAATCCAAACAATTCTAATGCTTAGGACAGATGAAGAAAAGAAATCAACCTGGCATTCCTCATGAAGTCATTAAACAACAAACGAGCGAAACTTTTTTGTACAAGCTGCATAGTTCAAAAGAGAATGGAAAAATAAATTGCATTATGTACTCTACAAATTCCTTGGAGAAATTTATTGATGGATCAAGAAACCTACCTTGTTATATGGAGAATGGAACACAAAATAGTCAGCATCATTAAGAGAAAATTGTTTGCCCTCCAGTTTCTCGAACCTATAAACACCAAGGATTAGGCATTTAATTATTTACAAGAAAAATTCTTTTGGGGCTAAAATGGAGACATACTTGTTGCATAAGTGTTTGTAACAAGAATCAAGAGCCATGAGGTAGCATGTCTGAGAAAGTTTCCCATCAACAACCTACAAAGATATTGCCAACGATTTCATCCATCAAGTATTAAAGATAACCACCTCCAAGAATAATGACACAAGGTTCACATTGAAGACTGTCATATACAAAAAATAAGTACCAAATGCTAGCTGTATGAAAGAGGGCTTTGGGGAGTTATTTATAGTGAATCAGTACACTACTGTATAGTGACGAACAAATTGGTCACAAGACAGTTTAGCTGGACTAAAAAGCGAATTGAGAAGAATTACCGGGTATTCGCTAGCAAGGTTTGGCTTGTAGAAATCATAGGCATGAGACATATGACTCCCCCTAATTTTGCTTTCAAAAGCAATGGGGGCATTGGTCCCTACTAACATGACAATGGCAGCTGCTCCTCCAGTGGGCCTTGCCGGTCCTTCCGCATAAACCTGTTAAAAAGACCTCCAGTTAAAATATAGATCAATTTGCCGGGATGTCTAACATCTACACTATGATTAATATTCATTTCTGCATGCGATAATCCATGTCCAATCCCGTGCAATGACAGAGTAATTCATGCTCAGATATTTCACTGTTATATCTGGGAAAATTTACAAAACTGCGTCAGTCCAATCCAGTGAAATGATAAGAGTAATTCATGCTCAAATATTTCACTGCTATATCTTGGAAAGTTTACAGAAATAATGCAAGGAATTTATCATACCGCACTGTCGGTACACACAACTAGCCCATAGCGTCCATCCCATGAACTACTCTCCACCCAGTTCACACAGTTAAATAAAGCCGCGGTTCCTCCGTAGCAAGCATTAGTCGAGTCCACACCTTCAATGTCAGTATTTCCAAATTTCTGCTTGTTTTACACAATAACAGAGCAGCATGTAAGACAGAAACATTTTAAGTCTACTAACTCGGTTGTAATGAAAGATGAAAATTTTATAGCAAGATACCCTGAGATGAGTAAATTTAAGAATGTCTATCTAAGAATGGTAAAACTGCACGACAGAAATATGCTTTGGAAACCCAAACCCAGGTAGCCAACAAATAGCCAGACTCAGCAATAAACCACTTAAACATTTAGCACTAATCTCGACTTTTATGAGGGAGTTCTGGGTTTCTATAAAATCTAAGCATATTGCAGCCAACTTAAGGAATATGTTCCCATACCACCGGAGATATACAGCTCACAAACAAGTGAGTTTTAAATGTATGTGGAATGTGGATAGCCTTGGGTAACTCAGGTTGTAACTCTCCAATATTTTTAATTCCAGCTGTAGATCGTATTGACATGGAAAATTACCTCAAAAATTTGCATCAAGAAAGTCTTGATGGATTTGCTCTTGTCTATCACAGTTTCGCTTCCTACTTCGAGACGACCAATTTGTTTTGGATCAATCTTATACTTCTCAAGGAGGTTAGCAACGGCGGTCAGACTGGGAAAAAAAATACACTGTTATAGAAAACAGTCTATGACAATTTGGATAAGAAGTCATAAAATTCAACAAGTTTATTTGTTTTTGATCAAGTGCTGCTAGGATGATATATAAAGGGTGATAATCAAATGTAGAATCAGTGAATCACAACCTCATTGAGATGACATCTTCCACCTCTGAACAAAAGGCCATGCAATCTTGTCCAAGCCCAATGGTGTACTTTCCTTTGCTTGCACCATCATGAGCCTCCAAAGCTTCCTATTTAGCACAACATAGAATGACAATATTAACTTCAAGTGGTTAATCGCATGCAAAAAGACAGTTGATTCTGTTAATAGTGTATGTGCATTAACCAATTCAGAACAACAAAATTTTCACTCCATTTCAAAAGAAGATGACCAATATCATGCCATCCAATATTCCATCACAAAACCATTCAATATAGGTTCACAGACACAGATAGGGTTGCCCAATCTGCCATTATCGGGACGATTTAGCCTAAAAGATCGGGAATCGGGACGATTTAAAAAATGGGTCGGGATTCCCAAATCATAATGGGGACGTGATTGGGACAGACGATTGTCATCCCTACTCAAAAATAGGATCGAGCACTTCGAAAGGATTAAAAAAAAAAAGTTAGGTGAAGCTCAAAGCATTAGCAGAAGAAAAAACAAACAAACAAACAGAAAGCAACAAATCATCTTCAATAAAATTAAAAGTTCAAACTTTCCTTAGGACTGAGTAATAGCTTCCTAGTCTTAAATGGACGTGTTTTGGAATCTGCATAACAGCTTTTTGAAAAAGAGAAACTATATTTTGCGACTCACCAAGAATTAAATTAAAAATCTTAACGTTAATCAACCAATTTCAAAACACGTAACATACATACAAAATCAACACTTCAAAAAGTCAATAAAAAAGATCAAAATCACAATTACATTCACAATTCACTTGTTTGGTATCTGGGAAAAATTTCCCATCACATTATTATTTCCAAAAAAAAAACAGGTCAATGAGCTCCTCAAACTCGAAAACACTCGCAGCAACGACAACAAGAACTCAAAGAGAGTGAAAGAACCTCACCTGCTGGACACATGTAGGAGGGAAGTAGATGTCCATAGCGAGGATTCCAACATTCTTTGCCATTTTCTTTTTATTTTTCAAAAAACAGAAAATACCCAGATGAAAATATAATAAAAGATGAAGAAAACAACAACAAAATGTAATTTGAGTTGCTCTTGCTCTGTTGATCTGCTCTGCTCTGCAGCTAGCTGTTCAGAGAAAGAGAGAGGGAAAGACAACAGGCCTCGAAATTCGGTGATGCTCACATCTGTGATTTTGCCACCACATTTATAGTGAAAAATTATTATTTTTAAATATTTCATTTTAAAAAAAAAATGAAATAAATAAAAGTTTGCTCTGTCATGTTTCTTGATTTATTCCTTGACTCAAACTGCATTGTTGATGCTGATTGTTGAAATTCAAGAACTATTGTTTGTGCGTTATTTATGCCCATTCTTGGTGTATCCTTTCTTAAATCTACCCTTTTTTTTGCATTTATTTACCGCATTTTGCCATTATATGAAGGTGAATAATGGTATCTTCCTTTGTTATTGTTACTATTTGTTTGGACGCACGGGGAGTTGCTAGCATGACACGTAATCTCCAAATCTTAATTGCTCAGTCAACAGCTGTCAACTTTTATGTTTTTTTTCTTGTATATTTTTGGTTAAATTAAAATTATCTTAAATAGGGCAGCATATCGTACCATATCAAAAACTCGTACCATGAGTCATTGGTCAAGCATAGATCTGAACCGTTGGATGAGTCAAGTGCCGCTTTCGTGATTAGGTGAGGAACACGTTGATATGGTGGTTGCGTTGGTCAAATAGATAACATAAGTTTTGGTAACAACAAAAACAAAAACTGGTTAGTACAAGAGATTGGATCCGATATTGAATTTTACTTGCAAAATAAAAACTTTCAAAATTTTACAAATTGATCCCAGAGGGAAGAGACCAGGGGAGGCACTGCTTGCGCCCGCACGATGGGATCAGCCACGCGATACACGAGCGCGTCGCGCGCAATGGGCGCGTCAAATCTGAATTTTCGGGTTCTGTTCGCGAGATTGTTCCACGTAATAGACGTCATTTTCCGAATTTCGATTGAATTAAAATTTTACAGTCATTAGTCCATATGTCTAGTATCTTCACAAAAAATTCAGGCCATAATAATTATTTAATCTATATAAAATAAAAGCATAATTGAACAACTCTTTATAAGATCCCAAACAAATCATTTAAGTTATTTTCATTAAAACGGCATAACCTCAAAGCTCTTGATACCACTGTAAGGTTTTGAGGTTAGTGCGGAAGCATCCATGTGACTCAATTTCAAAATATTTCTGCCAAAATCGCTTAAGGATCGTAGTTATATCATTGTTGATGTAAACAAATATATAAATAAATAAAATTAATCCCTATTAATTTTATAAGCATGCAAATAAATTTTATTTATCAATATAAATAATATTTAATAATAATAAAACTGTTGAATAATATGACCCATAGCGTCACTATTTGTACAGATCATAGTGTTGTTGTACAAATTAACTATGTGACAAGGAAATTGCACTCTCATCATTTGTGATTAGATCACCTTAGATATATAAATGAAGAGAGGTCCATATGATTAGTTCCTGGATTGAGAATGATATGAGACAGTATCAGTCCACGAAGGATTAATCATTAAATATCCCTAGTCGTAGTATTATCGAGACTGGACATCGATAATGCGGAATAGGCTAGTATTGCACTTGTGCGCGTTGTGAGGGCACAACAGCATAGTTCTCATATATTTAAGTATAGGATACTTATGCAAGTGCGATAGGAGGTTGTGTTTCACGATGGTACGGGAAACAGCTTCGCTCTGGATAGACCCCTCGGAATCCCATTGGTATTATGACTATGTGTCTATGGGAGTCCGACATCAGGGTAGGTGTGTATGGTCTTAACCTGAGACTTGCACCGCTAATGCTTACGACAATCAATATGCTTTAGTTGAGGTGGTCCAGGGTTGTAACAGGTTCTGTGTACGCCAATGCTGGGTATATTGAGAATCGTAGAGTATTGGGTGTGATGTCAAGACGGAAGTATCACTCCAGTCATAGTGGAGATGATGTCACGCAGGATACGGTATTAGTGCTCTTAAGTGCTGGCCGGCCATCGGGATATTATGACAACGTCATGTATATCTGATTATAGAGACTAGTTACCAGACATCCGACATGTGCTTCGGATGGGGCAAACACTTATCCAGCCACAGCCCTAGCACGTGACTATCCGATATTGGACCGATATACATAATACTTGGTATACTACGCTTGATATAGATCTTAAATATTCTTAGATGAATATGACCGAAGAATTGGGTAGACTTCGTGCTTTGCTAGAAGCCGATCTTGTCTCGTAAATCGGTAGAACGTAGTACTTGGTACGTACGTGATTCGGATACTCCGACGACCGTATTTACTGCCAACTTATTCGGGGATCTCATGGGTCGCTTCCCGATAATCCACCGATGACGCATAACTCGCACTCTTAAATAATCTGGGATTATATATAGAAGAGAGAGAAAATTAATCTAGGATTAATTATGGAGATATTTTATCTAGGATAAAATATCGTGTAAAGAGAGAGAATGATTAATTTGGAATTAATCGGTAAATTAATATATTCGATATATTAAACGAATTAGATTTCGACGCAGAATTAAAATTAGATTTTAATTCGGGCGAACGAATTAATTTAGAATTAATTCGTTAGCGACGTGAATAGTGAATTCGCTAGGCGTAATCATTTAATTATGACGCGACGGAAAAATCGCTAATTAGGAATTAGCGAACCCGAGCCCGAGTGTGATTGCGAGCGCATTCGTATTTCGAATTCGAGTACGGCAACGCAAGTCACATCAAGTGTCAAATCATTCATCACATCAAGTGTCAAATCAAATGTCACTTTGAGTGATGTGATTGATTGATGTGATTGATTGATTGAAAGACTTACATCACTTTATTAAAGTGACAATGAATAGTTGATGTAAGTTGGTGTAATAGTGTTTGGAGGGAAAAGCATTTACTTTTGGTTTTTTATTTAATCAATTAGTAATTGTTTTTAGTATTTTTTTCTTGGAAAATATATAAAGGCATTTTTGGAAAATGCTTTACCAATTATTACACAACATTCTTCTCTCTCATTTCTCTCTTCCAAGTCACGCCCAAACTGATTTTCTTCACTGGTTTTTGAAGCCAATTGGCGTGAGCAAATGGGAAGCAAAGAGTGAGTTTTTGTGGCAAAAACTCAAGTGCTAGCACACTTACGGAACATGCGAAGGTGGTAGGGAGGTTCACCCATGAGCCGAGATCCGTTTGACGCAATCTTGGAGCTCATTTTCTCAGCTCAAATCTGAAATTTTGGAGCAGTGGGCTGCTCACTGCCTTGGCCGAAATTTCAAGGGAAAAATTAATTTTTGTTGCCGATTCGTCTCAACCGATCGATGTGAGTATTCGCTACCTCCGTTGATGTGTTCACACATGTATTTCATGTCTTGTTGATCTTGGGACCTAGATAAAACCTAACAATGGCATCAAGAGCTATAGGTTCAAGCATGAAAAATGTAGGGCTTAAAATTTGGGTAAATTTGTGTTGAGCATGATTTGAATAAATTGATTGTTTGAGTATGCTTATAACATGTCTAATTGCATTTTGGTTGGACCAATTTGTTGAAAAATGATTTGGAATTTTTCCCCCAAAAATTATACCTTGGCCGAATGCAAATTGGATTTTGGTAATTTGGATTTTTTCGATTTTGATTCATTGGATGAGTTAGAATCATATAGGATAATGTTAATTTGAATCGAATTGGATTGGATTTTGAATTGAACATAAAATCCCCAAATTAATCATGTTGTCCGAATTGGATGATGCCCTTTAATGTCTTGGTATTTTGATTTTAGGACATTGGATGTATTGGAAATCATTTAGGATGTTGATTTAATGTCGATTATGGGTTTGATTGGATTGAAACCAAATCGGATGTGAAATCCTTCCTTGGCCGAGACTAAGAAGCATGTAATGGGTTTGATTTTTTCATTTATGTGTTGGACTGTGATGATGATAATGAACATGATTAATTGGACTAATTTCATGTTTTGGAAATATTGATTTGGGTAATTAATCATGAAATGCACTTTAGGTAATTAAATTGCGAAATTGGATTTTGTGTATTTAATTAATTGGGCCTAATTTTGGAAATTGGACTTTAATATTGTAATTGGGCTTATTGGGCTTGATTTTATCAAGTTGGGTTTAGGCCAAATGGATTGGATCCAATTGGGCCCAAAACCACTACCATAAAGCCCAAATGCGACTAATGAACCTTTAAAGTTTAATTGGGCCTAATGGGCCTAAATTGATTTCTGGGCTTATGGGGTTACTCCTTGATTGGGCTTTGGTTGCCGAAGCCCATGCCTTAAAGAAATTAATTAAAGCCCATTAGACTTGAATTGAATTGACGTTGGACGTTAATCGGGCTTTGAGACCCGAAGCGATTAAATTTGGAATTTAAGTCGTTAAAGGTTTATTAAATAAAGTGTAATATTTAATTTGGAATTGAATAGTGAATTAGTATTGAATACATATTAAATTAGATTTAATGTTGTAGTTTAATTTAATTCATGAATTCGTACTTTGAGTACTTATTCGCAAAACGAGTTTGACTCGAGCAAAATCAAATCGTTGTTTGAACATTGGATGATCACATAATTATCAGATTAATTAATTTGATTAGATTGATTGATAGCATGCTTTTGTGTGAATACGTGGTTGTGATGAATGAATAATGTATATCGGATGGATATTAGTCGGGTGGGGCAATTTTGGAAATTGTTGTAATAAATTCGATTTATTAAATTGGACCTGCGTGTCCAGCCTTATCACCTCTATTCTCTTTGTATTCTCTTCTCACCTATTCCCCTCAATGTAAATGAGGTTTCTTTAGAAGTGTAGTGTAAGGGGTAGAAGTAATACAAGTGCTAGCTTGAGTGAGAAAGGGAGAGATTTGATCTAGGATCAATATGTTAAGTATCCATCCGCATATCATTATTATTTTATTTCATATGCGCTTTATTATGTATTTAGAATGCATGTTTAAGGGTGTATGATGATGAGACCTAAACAAAGATAATTAAATTGGTAGCCAATTTACACGCGAAAAACCCTCATCAAATATCATGCGTTTTTTTCCTTCCATTGAGTGATTCTTACTCAAGATCCTAGATTGGCATGGGTTGTTGGCCAAAGTCAAGCCCTTGTCCGTCGAAGATGAGTTTGAATCACGAGGCTTTGTTCCATATTGGTGTCTTGTCCAAGTTGTGGTTTGTTGGCCAAAGTCAAGACCACTTCTTGTCCAACGACATTGATTACGAATCTTCCATGGGCAATGGGTCCGCGCTTGACTGGGATCATTAGGTTTGTTATGCCAAAACCAAGGCCTAGTTGATTCAGAGGAAAAAGGTTATGGTATATATTAGATATATAGGCATATATAAGATATATGTTTCGGACTTGGATGTCCACCCACTGGATCTAGGAATTGGATTAGATCCAATTGATCTTAGAGATCTACCTAGTTAATTATCATACAATTTGTTGGCCAAAGTCAAGATTGTGTGATATTTAACGGGATCCTAGCCTACTAGGAAACACGGTTTCCCGAGTACTCGACAGAGGGTTAGAGGCTCGACGAAAAATAGTGGGAGGCAAGAATTGAATTTGCAATATTCGTTCAATTACTCGCCATACGCGCTCAAACAAATATCACTCGTCAAATATATTAAAAGTATTAGTTGGACTAATATTTATTGTTGTTTTAATAAACAGTTGGACTGTATTATACTTGATTATATATAATTGGATTATATTAATCAATATATTTGAATTAATTAATTTCAGTTTACAGTTGATTTTATAATTGGATTATAGTAATCAATGTAATTGAGGTTAATTAATTTGGATTATATTTGATTATATAGTTGGACTATTATAATCATTATAATATATAGTACCACTAATGAATTGATTAAATAGTTGGACTATTGAAATCAAGATAAAATTGAAAAGTTGGATATTTAAAATATAATCTGGGATTAAAATATTTTAAATGATTTAATTTTCAAATTGGGAATAAATAATAGGTTACTTTATTTGATAAAATAACTTATTATACCTTAAGCCCAAAATTAAGCAAAAGAAGTAGAGCATAAAATCTTTGGAAGATTTATGTGATGATGACTTTAGTGCTTAATTTAATATACTTGTCATAAATCTAATTTTAGATTTAAGAAGTATTAAAATTGCAATTTATAATTCTTGGAGAATTAATTGACTATTCTAGAGGAGATAAAGTCAAAGTTTGCAATTGGGCATGTAGCACGAGGTGCACATCGTTTCGATATTCTAAAAACCCAAGGCTTGGCCTAAGGTTCCTAAAATATTGAAAAGGATAATTGACATATCCCAAAGTGACTACCATTTGGATATGGCAGACACGAAGGAATTAAAGAAAGGGCAAGGCTCTTACTTTAAAAATGATTGTCAAAGTTATGTTCACTACTAGTATTGAAATTAGATTTTAAATACTTAGTGTGGTACATAAGATATATGTATTGATGTTCAGAATCTGCTTTGAGCAGGATACTGACTTCAAGCTGAGATTACTCTGCGAATCGGAAACGAGACGAAAGTCGCTGTTTCGACCGTAGATACCTAAGTTTAGGAACTACCCTTCGGGTGTGTACTTAAATTAGGAACTGTTATAATGTAACTAGTTTGACTAGAGACATTATCTCTATATCAGTGTTTAATCCATTATGGATAAACCTTTATATTCTAGAACACTAAGTGTTTCATTATATAAAGATGATACTGAGATAAACACATTAGATGTGAATAACAGAATTTATATTTTGAATATAATTAAAATCTCAAAACATATAAAATGACAAATAAATAGCTCAAATTGATTTGATCAAGTAGAGACTTATTTGTGGCATTGTTGTCTAGGACAGAATTAAACAAGACTCGTATATCCGCACTTTTGAAGAGTGGGTACTAGGACTGATTTGACTATTCAAATAAAGTCTACGAATCTAGTTTATTAGGTAAAGTACCTAAAACACTGTTTACTTGGTAATAGTGTAAGTGTCACCGATCTGTTAGCCCTATTCATGGTGAAGTTAGTGGGCCCATATCTAGCTAGGCTAGATGTGAATATGAATATTTCGTGACCTTAACGGATGTGGCATCACGTTATGGTTATATGTTTCTTTTGAAGAACACAGATCGGAAACTATTAGAGTTTCGACACGAAGTAGATAAACAGATCGACTATAGTATTATACAGTCACGGTAAGACCATAATGAAAATACTTAAGCAGTAAGTTTCAAACATACATGAAAGAGTATGGTATTCTTTCAGATGAGGACTCCTCCCGAGACACGTCAGTTTGACGGTGTGTCCGAACTAAAAACCGAATTTTGTTGGACATGATAAGGTTTATCACGAGTCGCTCTGAGCTATCATTTCCTTCAACAGGATATGTATTAACAGTGCAAAACTTATTTAGAATGAGGTTCCATATAAAACTGTTTGACAGATATCATATAGGATATGAACAGGAAAGAAACAGGGTTTCTCATTCCTAATAATTTGGGTATGCCGGGCATAACGTTTGGATGATACCAAATTAGAACCCAAATTGGATAAGTGCCAATTATAGGTTATCCTAAGGGAAACCATAAGTATAGTACTTATAAATCTCACATGAGAACAATATGATTGTTGCTCACCATGCGGTTTTCCTGAGAGGAATACCGATATGCAGTGGTCAGTGGGAGGATAGTGATACTCGATGAAAATCGGAGTAATACTATTCAAGGCACGAAGTCCTTAAAGGAACACAAACAGTTCATCAATGATGAATCTGTACCATTAATCTTCGAATACACAAGAACCGCGTAGATCGGAGAGAATCAGAAAACAACCTGGGGTATGGGTTTCTGATGTAACCCCTTAAAGATATAAATCTTATTGAGGTATATCAACCGACTACATTTTGAGGAAGTGATACGAGATATCGACTCCCTATTATGGCAAAGTGCCATGAGTCCGAAATGGATTCCATGTATAACAACTACTTTGGATACTAGTTGATGTACCGTAAGGCATTGTGCCTATTGGTACAATGTAAGTCTTCAAGGAAGACATACATGGATGGCAACATACCAACGTACAAAGCTAGGCTTGTGACGGAAAGGTATCGTTATCAACATTGTGTTGATTACGGTTCAACCTTTTACCTGTTGCCATGGTAAATCCATTTGGATAATGCTTGCTGAGAAACTGTACATTTATGAAATGTGTCAGTTAAAGATGAAAATCGCTTTCCTGAAAAGGAAACCTTTTGGAGAATGTTTACAACATCCTGACGATTTTGTATAACCGACAAACAAGGTTTGCGGGTTATTCGATCCATGTTTGGATTGATGCAAGCATTAGGTTCTTGGAACTGTCGTTTTGAAATAATCATAATGGTTTATGATTTGACTCAAAACGAAATGATTCTTGTGTATATAAGGAGGTTAGTGGGAGCGCACTGATAATGAAATTCCCATAAAGCAATTGGTGAAAGCTTGGCTTTCATAGATATTCTCCGTAGAATTCTGGGGAGTAACAACCTTTATTCAAGGAATAAAGATCTACTGGGATAGATTGGAGTTGTTAACACTCTCTGAGAAATTGTACATTTAAAATGTACTTGATATGGTGTCTCATACGCTTTGAGCATATGGAGTCACAATCAGGACAATCCAAGTGATAGTCACTGGATTGAAGTTAAGCACATCTATTAGTATCTTAGAGAACTAAAGATGCTGTCTAAAACTATAGAGAAGGAGAACTTGAAGTGACTGGGATCACTGCTGCAAGTTTCCAAACAGTTAAATACTATGGTACTATAAAGTTTGAATAACGGGACAGTGAGCTGGAAATCTTCCGAGCAAGATACTGTTGCCGAATAAACAACAAATGCGGATTATTACTGCAGCTGAGGCAGCAATAGAAGCCATTTGGGTCGATAATAAATCTAATTAGATTAGATATAGTTCTGTTAGCAGCTGAGCTAGGCGTCAGCACAAGGCTAAAGAATTAAAGGTCTCATCGACGATCCAGATATATACTTCTATATTCATCTGATTCGTTCGGATCATACATCGTGGCGATGTGGTGATCGTATAAATCGCGTCAGATGATAATCATGGAAATCCGCTGATGAAAACCTTTTCTCAGCAATTTGAGCGAACCGTACATAGTTCGGGTGTACGACACTTGAGTGACTGGCTATGTGCCAAGTGGGAGATTGTTGAATAATATGACCCATAGCGTCACTATTTGTACAGATCATAGTGTTGTTGTACAAATTAACTATGTGACAAGGAAATTGCACTCTCATCATTTGTGATTAGATCACCTTAGATATATAAATGAAGAGAGGTCCATATGATTAGTTCCTGGATTGAGAATGATATGAGACAGTATCAGTCCACAAAGGATTAATCATTAAATATCCCTAGTCGTAGTATTATCGAGACTGGACATCGATAATGCGGAATAGGCTAGTATTGCACTTGTGCGCGTTGTGAGGGCACAACAGCATAGTTCTCATATATTTAAGTATATGATACTTATGCAAGTGCGATAGGAGGTTGTGTTTCACCGATGGTACGGGAAACAGCTTCGCTCTGGATAGACCCCTCGGAATCCCATTGGTATTATGACTATGTGTCTATGGGAGTCCGACATCAGGGTAGGTGTGTATGGTCTTAACCTGAGACTTGCACCGCTAATGCTTACGACAATCAATATGCTTTAGTTGAGGTCGTCCAGGGTTGTAACAGGTTCTGTGTACGCCAATGCTGGGTATATTGAGAATCGTAGAGTATTGGGTGTGATGTCAAGACGGAAGTATCACTCCAGTCATAGTGGAGATGATGTCACGCAGGATACGGTATTAGTGCTCTTAAGTGCTGGCCGGCCATCGGGATATTATGACAAGGTCATGTATATCTAATTATAGAGACTAGTTACCAGACATCTGACATGTGCTTCGGACGGGGCAGACACTTATCCAGCCACAGCCCTAGCACGTGACTATCCGATACTGGACCGATATACATAATACTTGGTATACTACGCTTGATATAGATCTTAAATATTCTTAGATGAATATGACCGGAGAATTGGGTAGACTTCGTGCTTTGCTAGAAGCCGATCTTGTCTCGTAAATCGGTAGAACGTAGTACTTGGTACGTACGTGATTCGGATACTCCGACGACCGTATTTACTGCCAACTTATTCGGGGATCTCATGGGTCGCTTCCCGATAATCCACCGATGACGCATAACTCGCACTCTTAAATAATCTGGGATTATATATAGAAGAGAGAGAAAATTAATCTAGGATTAATTACGGAGATATTTTATCTAGGATAAAATATCGTCTAAAGAGAGAGAATGATTAATTTGGAATTAATCGGTAAATTAATATATTCGATATATTAAACGAAATTAGATTTCGACACAGAATTAAAATTAGATTTTAATTCGGGCGAACGAATTAATTTAGAATTAATTCGTTAGCGACGTGAATAGTGAATTCGCTAGGCGTAATCATTTAATTATGACGCGACGGAAAAATCGCTAATTAGGAATTAGCGAACCCGAGCCCGAGTGTGATTGCGAGCGCATTCGTATTTCAAATTCGAGTACGGCAACGCAAGTCACATCAAGTGTCAAATCATTCGTCACTTTGAGTGATGTGATTGATTGATGTGATTGATTGATTGAAAGACTTACATCACTTTATTAAAGTGACAATGAATAGTTGATGTAAGTTGGTGTAATAGTGTTTGGAGGGAAAAGCATTTACTTTTGGTTTTTTTTTTAATCAATTAGTAATTGTTTTTAGTATTTTTTTCTTGGAAAATATATAAAGGCATTTTTGGAAAATGCTTTACCAATTATTACACAACATTCTTCTCTCTCATTTCTCTCTTCCAAGTCACGCCCAAACTGATTTTCTTCACTGGTTTTTGAAGCCAATTGGCGTGAGCAAATGGGAAGCAAAGAGTGAGTTTTTGTGGCAAAAACTCAAGTGCTAGCACACTTACGGAACATGCGAAGGTGGTAGGGAGGTTCACCCATGAGCCGAGATCCGTTTGACGCAATCTTGGAGCTCATTTTCTCAGCTCAAATCTGAAATTTTGGAGCAGTGGGCTGCTCACTGCCTTGGCCGAAATTGCAAGGGAAAAATTAATTTTTGTTGCCGATTCGTCTCAACCGATCGATGTGAGTATTCCGCTACCTCCGTTGATGTGTTCACATATGTATTTCATGTCTTGTTTGATCTTGGGACCTAGATAAAACCTAACAAAAACATACATTGATGTGTTTCTTATTTTTCTGAGCTTTCTTAATTATCCTTCTTGAACTTTCCCTTATAGTAATGCACCAAGTGTTGCACCTCTAATTGACACACTAGCACTCATCTATGAACAAATTGCTCACACTTGGAGGACAAAGAAACTATTTTTCTTTTCTTGAATGTTGAAGTCTTAGAAAGGGGATCAAAGAAATAATTTTCTTTGAATTAATCTTAAAACAAACTTGGAACAATCAGAAAGAGAGTGCGAGAGGGACAAAATTCGGTCAAGGAGAGTTATTTCTCCGTTGGCTGAATTCTCCATCTATTTATGGACGATGAATGTTTCAATTGTATCCCAATACAACAAGGACACTCCAAGATCTCTCCAAATTAAATTTGATCTCTTAAAGATTCTTTCCAAAATAGATTATAATATTTAATCAAATTATGAGTTCTAATTGAATAAAGACTTCCATATTTAATCTTAATTATGACTCTAATTAATTTGGGTGACAGCCCACTAAATTAAAGCCCAATAGATTAAATATTATTTTGGCCAAATAATTCATTAACTAGTTTATCTTACTTAATTTTAATAAATAATTAATTAAATTACATCTAATTAAATTAAATTTATTTAATATAAATATCAAATATTTATTTAAATAATTAAATCTAATTTTATATTTCGAATTTATTAATAAAATTAATATTTTCGAAATATTTCAAATATCCTAATTCAATCATGAAATCTTATTTTGCCAAAATAATCATTTATTAACTTTTAATAAACATCCTCGAATTTGTAACATAGACGAGAACTATATTATGCGATCGTCCTAGGTTCATTATCAAGTAGCAGTGAAATAATATTAACTCTTTAATATTTCATATTTATGATATTTCACAGATCAGGGTAATCGCCTAGCAGCAAGCCATGACCCATAGTCGATGAATGAAGTGGGAAAATATATGAACATGTTAGAATATGTTGGAAACGCTTTCCTTGTGCAGCGGAAACAGCTTAGGCACACGGATCGAACTTGAAATTTTGCTACTATTTTTAACAAAATTTTAGTCTCGAAACAGCCCCGGAACAGTCCTCGAACAGCCCCAAATAGTAGTGCAAAATCGGACTGTTTTTGAATATAAAGTGCGCCCAAAACACTCCCAAATTTCAGTGAACTGCAGTGACTTTTTCAGGTCTGATTTTTCAAAGAAAAACAGCCCCAACGCAATCCCAAAAGACTCCTATATGTTTCTCAAAAATTTCGGATTGATACGAGACCAAACCGAGCCCGAAACACCCTTGGATGTGCTTGGCAGTGGACAAAAATTCACCCCACTGTCGTGAGTTAATGGAGAAAAAAATAAGAAAGATCTTAGTTATATCTCATTACCAACGAAAGTTAGTGTGGGTTAGACTCACTAAATTAATCCCTAAACGTTTTAGAGATTAATGTCACACAATGTTCTTAATTTATTTTTCTTCTTGTTCTTGTTTTTGTTTTCTCAACAACTTGAGAGAATTTTGAGAAAAAGAAGATGGAGGCTAGGGTTAGAATGAATTAACTTTAAAAAGAAAAATACAATTTTATATTTTACTTAGTGTAATATTTTTCCAAAAAATAAAATTAATTCCTTTTCCTCCATGCAAATTTCAGCCATAGCTTTATTTTTTATTAATTTTGTAACAATAATATTAACTTTCCATAAAGAGAATATATGTTACAAAATTGAATAGTTAACACCCAATTAAATGGTGTAACTTCCAAAATAATGCCAAGAGTTTCCAAAACCCAAAAATTTGGAAATTCCAAATTTAAACTCCATTAAATTATATCATATATAATTTAAAAATTAATAATAAGTAATTATCATATAATCATTTATTATAAAACCATATATTAAACTTTAATATAAAGTTCCAAGTGTGACAAAATAACATTATTAATCATATTAATAATATTTATGCATATGTGAGTATATGATTGGACTTTCCAATTATACTAAATCCGTTATAGTATATCGAGCTAGCACGATGACCAAATGGACCTACGGTTCCGAGCTCCAATAATCTCGAAATATTAATTAAGCTTTTAATTAAATATTCTGAATTATTAACTCCGGATTATTCCACTAAAAACCCGAAGTTGTACTCTCGTTGCCGCAGATGGTATATTAAGCTGAACCAAGTCGGTGTCCATCGATATAGTCACTACATATAGATTAACTATTCACGAGTATCTCGTAATTAGAGCCAGGACATAATGTCTGTTATACCCCTATAATTATTTTTACCTTAAGTACTATTGATTATCTAATGAACGATTTATTCATAACCATTATGAATTTTTATCTTTCTATTCGTAATAGAAAGACTTGAGCGATCTAACCGTTCAAGTACCGAATCAACCCTTAAGAAATATATTCATCTACTTCTCGCAAGAATGATTGAACTACATGTCTATATAAAACGTTCACAGCTACACACTAGACCATGCCCCCAAAGTACGTAGCTATTGGTCGGGACTGCTACACTAATCCCACCTTTGTAAATCAAAGGACATAGCCTGCCATGCAGGAGTTCATAGTACACTCAGGATTAAGATCAATCCATATATGGCCATCTAGTAGATCAAAATGAATTTCTTTATTTAACGGATATTATAAGAAAATCATTTCTATTTGGGTCTAGTCCTATATGATCACATCATACAAAGTGCCTCTATTTTCATGTCTCCACATGGACGATCTCGGATCAAGGTCGCCATATAATTATAGAATGAACCACAGTTATAGATAAACCACAAACAAAGTACCCTCTTTGTTTGCTCTTTATGGACTATTTTAGATTATCAATTTCAGACTTAAATACTCTTGTGTATAACATGCATACACTAAATCTGAAGGTACATATGTAATCTAGGGTAATCAAGATAATTTACAATATGCGAAATATAAACAAACACTTTGATAATTGAATAATACATCATTTTATTTCATAACATATAAAATCGTTTACATTACATGAAGCTCTAGGGCATATATCCCAACAATCTCCCACTTGCACTAGAGCAAATGGGACATGTCACGTAATCCTAGACCATATAGGTGACCTTCAAACACTTTAGCCGACAAAGTCTTTGTAAACGGATCAGCCAGGTTCTCTGCGAATGTAATCTTTATGACAGATTCATCTCATCTCTGCTCTATCTCCCTGATGAGATGATATTTCCTCTTTATATGCTTTCCCCTTGTGGCTTCTTGGTTCTTTTGAATTTGCCAATGCACTACTATTATCGCAATAAAGTGTGAGTGGTCTATCCATATCTGGAACAACTTCCAGATCTCCCAAGAATTTACGGAGCCAGACTGCTTCCTTAGCTGCTTCACAAGCTGCTACATACTCAGCCTCCATGGTGGAGTCAGCAATGCAAGATTGCTTTATACTCCGCCATACTATAGCCCCACCACATAGGGTAAACAGTGATCCAGATGTTGATTTCCTAGAATCGACATCTTTCTGAAAATCAGAGTCTGTATATCCCCTTAGGTTCATATCCTCACCGGAATATACGAGCTTATAATCTCTCGTTCTCTTAAGATACTTGAGAATGTGTTTCACAGCCACCCAATGATCCAATCTTGGGTTAGACTGAAACCTACTGACTACTCCCACTACAAAACAGATGTCTGGTCTCGTGCATAACATAGCATACATGAGACTACCAATTGCTGAGGCATATGGGATATGTCTCATTTTCTCAACATCTTGAGGTGTCTTAGGAGACTGTTCATTTGACAAATGAATTCCATGTCGATAATGCAGATTTCCTTTCTTGGAATTCTACATCCCAAATCGTACAAGGATCTTGTCGATATAGCATGCCTGGGACATAGCTAACAGTAGTTTCTTGCGATCTTGAAGTATCCTAATCCCAAGAACATAACTGGCATCTCCCAAATATTTCATTTGGAATTGGTTTACTAGCCAAGTTTTCACATCTGATAATATCTTTACATCATTCCCAATGAGTAAAATATCATCGACGTATAAAATAAGAAAAACCTCATTCCCGTCAATGACGTGCTTGTATACACAAGGCTCATCAACAATCTGCTCAAAGTCATAAGACTTGATCATGGCATCAAATATTATATTCCAAGATCGAGATGCCTACTTAAGTCCATAAATAAGCCTTTGCAGCTTGAAAATCTTTTGCTCTTGACCTTGGGCTATGAACCTCTCTGGTTGTACCAAATAGATACACTCATTAAGATTTCCATTCAAGAATGCAGTCTTGACGTCCATTTGCCAAATCTCATAGTCATAATATGCGGCAATGGACAGAAGAGTGCGAATGGATTTGAGCATGACTACTGGCGAGAAAGTTTCCTTATAGTCAACTCCCTCTTTCTGGGTATAACCATTTGCCACTAGCCTAGCCTTGAAGGTCTATACCTTCCCATCTGCTCTTCTCTTTCTCTTGCAGATTGATCGGCGTGATCACACACGTATAACACAAGCTCATGTATTGCTCAAGTAATATAAAAAGTATTAATCCCATGAGGACTTAATACCTAAGCTATTAATTTATGAAGCCAAATATTTACGAGTATCTAATAGATTGGTTGTTGATTGGATTGTGATTTTAAACTAAAACAAGTAAATAAAATAGTACGAATGTAAATTAAAGGAAAATTCAATATTATTAAAATATATAGGGCTGTGAATCATTCCAATATCTTTTAAAGATGAAGTGGTTATCTAATGTTTGTGCAATATATTGGTTTATTAACCTGGAACACGAAATTATGCAAAAGCCCCAGTCGATGGTCAGATGTAAATACCCAGTGTAACCTAATTAATCATATGTCTATGTTAATCAAGTTACCTGAATTCATTAAGATTAAGTTCTAATTGTGGCTACCCTCGCCCGACAGATATATGTTTATCCTTGAAGGAAATCTATTAAGGGGTATTTAATCCTTAAAGGAGATCGTGTGCTATTAAGTCTAAGGCTGAAACCTAAAATTCCTCCGTCAAGTTTCTTTTAAATTTACCATATCAATCTTATTAATGGCCAGTTAACAAGAAGCATTAAGCTTAAGACTTAAAAATAAACTTTTATATTACCCAAGATACAAAATAACCCCTTATAAATCGATGATATTGGAATTCATCATAACCCCAGATAATATGTTTAGTTACAAAACATACTTAGGATTACTAAACACTTAAATAAACAAAACATCATAAAAAATAACTTGGAGATAAATAAAAATAAAATTACAATAATGAAAGAAAATGTTGGGGGTTAGAGGATCCACTTTTAATATTTCAAAATTAGAAATCTCCCTTATTGTCAATGTTTATCGATTAATTAATTATATTTAACCAGACCATAAAGGCAGTAATTCTATTTGTCTCAATTAAATCAAACTGACCATATAGGCGGTAACAAAGTTATTACCTAAACCGACCATATAGGCGGAAACTACGTCTGAAATATAAAACCGACCATATAGGAGGTAAATAAGGTTGTCACCTAAACCGACCATATAGGCGGTAACTTCATGAGGCGGTAACTAATTAATCCAAATTTTAATTAAAATAAGGGAGATTAATCTAATTTATTATATTAAAAGTTTCACATTTTCACCCCAGAAGAATGAGATTACCTGCTCATGCTGTAAATGAAAACACATAAAATTTTATTAATTAAATAAAAAGAAAATACAAGAAAACTTAAATAAATATACAAGACACTTTCCTTTAGGTTTTCATGGAGAAATTCCTCCAAAGAAAGCATGAAAATTTTACAAAGTTTAGCTTGGTATTTATAGGCAAATCTAAAGGCTTCCACCAATTTCTCCACCAATTACTCCACCAAACATGGCACCAAATCCTCCACCTAACAAGCAAGCATGGTTGGTGGAAGTTTGACAATTTTTATTTTTTTATTTTGAAAATGACTTAAATAATTACATATAACATACTTCTGAATGTTTTATCACTTTTGGTCATGGAAACTTCGAAATTATTATGAGCTTGAAAGTTGTAGATATTTGAGTCTTCTTTAATCTGGAACTTGAATCACCTCAATCCGATATCAGAGTAAACAGTTATGGCCAAATTACGACAATTGCGCAAAGTTGGAATTTCCGAAATTGTACTTCGTTAGAACGCCATTTCAAGTTTCCAATCTCCAAAATCAAAATGTCAAGTCCAGTTTTTGCCCTTATTTGTTCCACATTTCGTCTTGATTGATTCCATTGAGTTCTGATTTTATTTTATCTGCAAAATAAACTAAAACACATCAAAACATTCATAAAACTCGAGAAACTATACAAAATATTAAGTAAAATGGGCGGTAAATAATGATATATTTTCCGCTCATCACACCCCCAAACAAAACATTTTGCTAGTCCTCGAGCAAAAAAATAAAATAAAATGCATCAAACAATTAAAATTAAATGAAGCCACTTTCGTATGGATCACGGTTGCATTTAGCGTATGCAATAAACCTTTAAACCTCTAGGTGTCCCTAGTGGACGAGTTGTAGTCTCGTGAGGGCTTATAGTGACGATACCCACAAACGTCAATCTAATGCACACAAAAGCAAAAAGACAAAAGAAAAGAGAATAAACATGTTAGTGACTAAACAAGTGAAACTTCTTATCCAAGTTAGTAGTTGTTTTCTTTCTTTCTAAATTACCAAATAAGTAAATTCTCCAATTATTTTCACCATTCTTCATATACATAACCAACAAGGTATTAATCAAATCATTGTGCCCACAATATTCATAAGTGTAGTTGAAAAAAGAGTAAAATTTTTGTCCTAAAGTTATATCAGAATTCACACCTTTTTTAGCAATAGATTTTTTTTTTGAATTCTTTTATTGATTTTTTTTTATTTATATACAATATCTTCCATCCATGTAGTGAGCTTGTGCCAGTGACTTCGAAACCAGTTGGCTTTAGGGCACTAGGTGTTAAGACACCATTAAAGACTTAAGTACTCAGATTTCAGATATATATATATATATATATATATATATATATATAACAGCTTACATCCATGTAGCGAGCTTTAGGCCAGTGACTCCCAAACCAGTTGGCTTTATGGCACTAGGTGTTAAAACACCCATACGGACTTAATTACTCCGATTTCAGATATATATATATATATATATATTTTATAACATCTTCAATCCATGTAGCGAGCTTTAGGCCAGTGACTCCCAAACCAGTTGGTTTAAGCACACTAGGTGTTAAAACACCCATACGGACTTAATTACTCGGATTTCAGATGTTTTTTTATTTTCTTTTATTCCATCGCTTTTTTAGATGCTTCATCTAATTAAACGAGAACACTGAATATTACAAACTTTTCACTTACAACTCATGGCTGTATATTACTATGCATGTTGATAATACCTGTCAACTGAGCATATGAAAATCCAATTTAGTCAATATTATGGAGAATTCACAAATTAAGTAATTCAAAAGGAAATAAATAAAATTTAACTTGTTACGAAATAGGTTGAGATACGTCTCAGGAGTGGAAATTCCTTACACAGCTATCTCACACCAATTTCACATGATCAGTCAAGTTAAAAAAATACAAAAACACAAAATATTTTTTACTTTTCTCATTTTTTTTTGAAAATTTTTGACAAAAAATCAAATAAAAACGACACAACAAAAAAATAAAATCAAGATACTAGTCAACTATTCCCCCCAAACCTAATTGAGACATTGTCCCCAATGTCTAAAAAGTAGAAAGAGTTTAGAAAATAGTACCTAGTTAGTTGAGATTCTACATCTAAAAAAGAAAATTACAGGTTAAGATCCAGATTTATCCGACGTTTTTTACCACGATCATTATCAGACCAATTAATCTCGGAAATGATATGGTCAATTTGTGGTTCAAAATCTAAAATTTGGTCAATTAAATCATGGGCAGTTCTGGTAGTAAAGATGATATCTTTTACAGGTTTTGAAACGAACCCATTCTTCCGGGCATCATCAAGAAACACACAAAGAAAATCATAAAATCCATCAGCGTTAAACAGTCCAATTGATTTCTGGTGTATATTCAATTTCGCCCAAGATAGCACTGTAAAAATTTCTTCCATCGTACCCAAGCCTCCTAGCAAAGCAATAAAAGCATCAGCACGGTTAATCATTTCCACCAGTCGTTCAGACATACCTGGCATGATTAGTTCCTTTCCGTTTAATGGTCCTATAAGATTCGCCTCTGCCAAGGGTTTTGGAATGATTCCCAAGACTTGACTGCCTCATTCCTATACAGCCCTTGAAATGATCCCCATTAGTTCAAGATTACCACCGCCATATACTAGGTGCATATTCCTTTCAACAATGACTCTACCCAATTCTTGTGCTGCCTCAACGAACTATGGCTTAGAACCAACACTAGTACCGCAAAACACACAAATATTTACAAATCGTCTTCTTGAAGTGGCTTCCATTTTTTTTTATTTACTTCTTAACTTTGGATGTCTTCAAAAGTGCAATGATGATCTGAATTTATAAAACCTGAAAAAGGGTGAGTAATAATAGCACTAGTACCTGCCAAATGACAATTATTAGCTAAACAGTAAAATATATCATGAAAGTCAAAAAGTCTGGATCATGTTGGAGAAAATAAAAGAAAATAAAAAAACAAATCTCAATTATTAGATAAATACAAAGAGAATAATATTTACAAGAAGTAACGGCTTGAATGACGTTTATGCGTCAGGGACAAGCTTCCCATCCATTTTTCTTATAAATTGGTAAACCGGGTCTTTTAGAGTCAGATTCCCGAGACTTAAATATTGTCTTTCTTTTCGGAACTGTGTATATAACATGTGAAATGCGTGATGCACATATCCACTGGAATGCGTCTCAAGAGTCAATGATATGTCATCCAAAGACTCCTTACTCAAGCCATCCCTAATGAATTTAATTTTTTCTTCACGGTTATCAGACATCATTCCTAAAGAACGACAACGAGTATTACACGTCATGCGTGCACATTTATAGCAAACACCTAGTCTTTTAGCTCTTCTTTTCTTAGCATAGGTGATTCTTCCTAAACTAGGCAGATATGAAATAAAAGTGTCAGATGACTCACCTGCCAATCGAATCCGTGCTCCAATAATCCAACGAATGTCATTAGCAATACCTTTGATCATCAGAAGTCTCATTCGTTCCAAGCGAGCTTTGTAGACTTTCATTGGAGAGTTTTGAAGGAGAGAAGGAAATTACTTGTGAAGATTTGTGAAAACGTCTTCCATCATGAAATGTGACTTTACCTACAAAAATTAAACCTAAAAAATAAAACACACCAAATCTGAATATATACACAATTTGCATGGGTTGTCTCCATGCTAGCGCTAATTTTAATGTCGTCAGCTAGACATGACTACCTGAACGTTAGGCTGGATCTAAAAGTGTGACACTTTCTTTTTGTCGCTCAAATGATTCTCCCCAGTAGTGCTTGACACACTGGCTGTTAACTTTGAATGTATCGTTAGTGTTGGGATCAAGTAACTCAACAACTCCATATGGTAAAACCTGAGTAATCACAAATGGACCCGACCACATTGATTTCAGCTTTCCAGGGAAAATTTTCAATCTTGAATTGTATAACAAAACTTGCTGCATTGGTTCCAGTTGTCTGCGCACTATTTTTCTATCATGCCACTTCTTGGTCTTTTTTGTATATTCTGGCATTCTCATAAGCCTGTAGGTGAAATTCATCTAATTCGTTGAGTTGGTGAAGCCGTTTTTCTCTTGCTGCTTGTAGATCAAGATTTAACTTCTTCAGTGCCCAATACGCTTTGTGTTCAAGCTCCACTAGCAGATGGTATACTTTCCCAAACACCATTCAATATGGGGACATACCAATGGGTGTTTTGTAAGCTATCCGGTAGGCCCATAATGCGTCATCCAGTTTTGTAGACCAGTCCCTCGTTGATCCAATGGTTCTTTCCAATATTATTTTGATCTCCCTGTTTGAAACTTCAACCTTTCCATTTGACTATGGATGGTAGGCAGTGGCATCTTTATGAGTAACTCCGTATTTGGATATGAGTGCATCGAAGTATCTGTTGAAGAAATGTGTGCCACCATCACTGATAATTGCCCGAGGTGTTCCGAAGCGAGCGAAAATATTCTTTTTTAGGAATTTTATCACCACTTTTGAATCATTTGATGGCAGTGCTATTGCTTCAACCCATTTGGAAACGTAGTCTACTGCAACTAGTATGTACAAATTTCCGAATGATGGAACAAAAGGTCCCATAAAATCAATCCCCCATACATTAAATATCTCCACTTCCAGAATGTTTTGCAGATGTCCTTTATTTCTCCTCGATATATTTCCCGTTCTCTAGCACCTGTCATATTGAAGAGCAAATAAGTAAACATCTTTGGCCAGAACAAACCTGATTGTAGGACTTTGGCTGCAGTTTTATTTCCGCTGAAGTGTCCGCCGTATGGTGATGAATGACAATGCTGCAAGACACTATTGACCTCCTCATGTGGAACATAAAAACTCAGTAATTGATCAGCACAGTGTTTGAACAAGTACGGATCATCCCAGACATAGTGTTTGACTCTTTGAAGAACTTCTTTCGTTGCTGACGTGTCCATTCCAACGGTAATTTTCCCGATACTATGTAGTTTACATAGTCAGCATACCAAAGGACATCATGTTGTTTCATGGAAAATAATTGTTCATCAGGAAAAGTTTCTTTGATTGTCAGTTAATTGTCAATTGTTTCTCCATTCTCAAGCATCGATAAATGATCTGCCACTTGGTTTTCTGTCCCTTTCCTATCTTGGATCTCCATGTCAAATTCTTGCAGTAGAAGCACCCAACAGATCAATCTGGGTTTGGCATCTTTCTTCGCGATCATGTATTTAATTGATAAATGATATGTGTAGACCACCACTTTGGGACCCAGCAGATAGGAGCAAAATTTATTAAAAGTAAACACAACTGCGAGCAACTCATTTTCAGTGGTTGTGTAGTTGAGCTGTGCTTCATTCAGAGTTCTGTTGGAGTAGTAAATGATATGGAAAATTTTTTCTTTGTGTTGTCCAAAAACTGCACCTACAACAAAGTCACTAGCATCGCACATCACCCCAAATGGAAGGGTCCAGTATGGTGCTACTATGATGGGGGTAGAGACCAGCTTCTGTTTTAAGATCTCAAAAGCTTCATGGCATTCTTTGATGAAGTTGAAAGGCACAACTTTGTCCAGAAGATTACACAGAGGTTTATCAATCTCGGAGAAGTCTTTGATAAATCTCCTGTAAAAGTCTGAATGTCCGAGAAAACTCCGAATCCCTTTGGCGGATGATGGTGGAGGTAGTTTTTCAATTATCTCGATCTTTGCTTTGTCTACCTTGATTCCCTTTTGTGAGATCCGATATCCCAGGACAATGTCTTCCTGCACCATGAAGTGGCATTTCTCCCAATTGAGTAGGAGGTTGATATCTTCATACCTTTGTAACACATTTTCTATATTTTGTAAGCAGTGGTCGAACGAGTCTCCAAACATAGAAAAATCATCCATGAAAACCTCCATACTTTGTTCCAGCATGTCTCAGAAGATGGCCATCATGAAACGTTGAAATGTACATGAGCATTACATAGTCCAAATGGCATCCTACTGAAAGCAAAAGTATCATATGGACATGTAAAAGTGGTTTTCTCCTGATCTTCTGGGGCGATGGCAATCTGATTATACCCCGAGTATCCTTCCAGAAAATAATAGAACTCATGTCCCACCAATCTGTCTAGCATCTGATCAATGAATGGTAGCGAAAAATTATCTTTCCTTGTTGCTTTGTTCAGCTTCCTGTAGTCCATTCATACTCTACATCCAGTCACCATTCTTGTTGGAATCAACTCGTTCTTTTCATTTGTGACTACAGTAATTCTTTATTTATTTGGCACACATTATATAAGACTCACCCACGTGCTGTCAGAGATAGGATAAATGATACCGACATCTAACCATTTGATAATTTCTTTCTTCACGACCTCCTTCATGATTGGATTTAGTCTCTGTGGATGCTCCAATGTGGCTTTGTATTCGTCATTCATCATAATTTTATGCATGCAAAATGATGGACTAATGCCTCGAATGTCTGTTATAGTCCAGCCAATGGCTTTCTTGTGTTCTCGTAACACTCTCAGCGACTTATCTTCCTGCTTCAATGTTAGTGATGAAGAAATAATCACAGGTATATCAGAAGAGTTTCCTAAGAATGTATACTTGAGATGGCTCGGAAGTAGCTTTAGTTCCAGCTGCGGTGGTTCTTCAATCGAGGGCTTGATTCGCTCATTTTTCGGTAGTTCCAAACTTTCCACCTGTGGTGTCGATTTGAAGCGAAATGGTATGTCAAGATAGTTGATACATTCCAGAATATCATCATCTAGCTCGCTGTCAGTCATGTTGGTGATGCAAGCTTCAAGTTTATCCGTGGGAAGTTGCATTACATCAGTATCCTGGATGATACTATCTACAACATCAATTCTGAAACATTCCTCCTTATTTTCATCACTCGGGAATTTCATAGCTTTGAAAACATTGAATGTAACTTTTTGGTCATGCACTTTCATGGTTAATTCTCCTTTTTGTACATCAATAACAGTTCGACCTATAGCCAAGAATGGTCTCCTGAGGATGATAGGTACATCTTTGTCTTCTTCCATGTCGAAGATAATGAAATCTATAGGGAAAATGAATTTGTCGACTTTAACCAATACATCTTCCACTACACCTCTCGTAAATGTGAGCGATCTGTCAGCAAGCTGCAAAGTAACTGAGGTGGGCATTGCTTCTCCAATTTGTAGTTTCCTGTAAATAGACAAAGGCATCAAGTTAATGCTGACACCTAAATCACATAAAGCCTTACCGAAGTAATGTTCGCCTATGGTGCAAAGATGGTGAAACTGTCAGGATCTTTCAACTTTGGGGGAAGCTTCCTCTGAATGATGGCGCTGCATTCTTCTGTCAATGCTACTGTTTCGTAATCTCCCAATCTTCACTTTCGTGACAAAATGTCTTTCATGAATTTGACATAACTGGGCATTTGTTCCAACGCTTCTGCAAATTGAATGTTGATATGCAGCTTTTTGAAAATCTCCAGGAATCGAGCAAACTGCTTGTCCAGTTTAGTTTTTTGGAGACGCTGTGGAAAAGGTGGAGGTGGAGTGAATTTTTCTTGATCATTTATTTTTTCTTCTTTTTTCTCCATCTGTGGATCTGATTTGCTGCTTTCTTTTGGAACTTCCTCAGCAGTTTCCTTGACTCCAACATCTTTATTGATTTCAATACCGATTTTCAAGGTAATGGCTTGATATTGCTCATTCCCTTTGTTCCTTGGATTTGGTTCTGTGTTGCTATGAAGGTTTTCTTGTGGTCTGTAACTCTGAGCATTGGCCAGTTGTCCTATTTGATTTTCCAGTGCCTTTATAGAAGCAGATTAGCTTTGAAACATAGCATCGTATGTTGCTTGTTGCTTTTTCAACAAGGCAAGTACTTCTGCTATTCCTGGTTCTTTTTCATACTTCTGGCCTTTGTGTTGCTGTTTGAATCCTGGTAGTGGATTGTTCTTTTGCCCTGAATTGTTATTCCATGCGAAATTGGGATGATTCCTCCAACCTGGATCGTAGGTGTTGGAATATGAATTGTTCATTTGTCTGTTGAAATTGTTGACATAATTCACCATCTCATCATGTTGGTTGTAAGATTCTGACTCTGGTGCTCCTCTATATGGTGAACTTGTGGATCCAACATCAACCTAAATAAATATACAAAACACTTTCCTTTAGGTTTTCATGGAAAAATTCCTCCAAAGAAAGCATGAAAAATTTACAAAGTTTAGCTTGATATTTATAGGCAAATCTAAAGGCTGTTGGATATTTAGTGTCATTAAACATCAACTCAACATGTTTTTAACAATCAAACCACATAATTCAAAAGTAGATCTAACATGCAAACCCTAGAATATCAAGAACTCGAAAACTGTAAAAAATGAAGGAAAACCTGGAAAAACGACAAATGCAATAGTCCAGGTCGAGAAGATTCTCTGTCTTTAAGAACTTATCAGCCCCGTCTCGGTGCTCTATGGATTTCATGGCTAATGTTCTCCTATGATAACCCGAATTCCTCTTGTTCAAGTGGCACTCCTTCACAAGATCACGAACTTGAAAATGATGGGACTCTCTCTTTACTCAAAAATGGAATATGAGACTCAAGACTTGTTTTCTTGAAATTGGATTCTTGGAATAAACTTCCACACTTCTTAAATAGACATGGAATGGGTGCCTTAAGGGCACCCTTTGGTTTGGGATGCAACCCTCCTAAGGGTTGTATCCCTTCCATGTATCATATGGAGATTTTTATTCTAAATTGGAGGACATATCCCCATGAGGTACCATTCAAGGGATATGTCCCTCCTCTATCCAAAGTCAACATTTTGAAGAATTTTCTACAATTCTTCAAAAATTCATGCAGACACTTGAGAGAGTTCCCGTGAACTAAAGCTGTATCGAAATAGGTAGCTTTCGCCTTGAACATTTCCTAGTGAATGAAAATCAGATTTACTTGGCAAACCAGTGACCCATAGTCTTGAACTGTTCTGTCGTTGGTGTAAACCAAGACAATTGCCAACACACAGCTTTACTTCGACCATTTCCCGTTCTACGATTGTGCTCATTTCGGCCCTGAACAATTGTCCTGGATTCATCAAGTACTTTAGGGTAACTCGCCTTTAAAAGTTCCCATGGAAACGGCCTCACTTCTTACTTGAAATAAGTGATCTATTATGAAGAGGTAATCTGCTTTTACCCTTATTATGACTCATCTCCTAATATAGTGATCATTAAAAGCCTTAACTTATCCTAACCTTGACAGACAGCACTCTGCATCATTATCGGAATGGGAAAGAGTACAAAACTCTTCAGTGCTTGTTTTGAATTGCACAAAGTTTTTGTTGTCCCTTTTGAACCTAGATCTTGGGATCTCCAGTCAGCTAGGTTGGGTTTCCACAGTGACAATTCTTAGATTATAAACTTGCTCTCGAGGTAAACCTTTAGTTAGTGGATCTGCTAGGTTTTCCTTCGACTTAACATAATCGATCGATATTATGTCACTTGAGAGCAGTTCACGTATGGTATTATGTCTCTGACGTATGTGTCGAGACTTACCATTATACATTATATTTTGGGCTCTCCCAATAGCCGATTGGCTATCACAATGTATGCTAATCACTGGTATCGGTTTGGGCCAACTAGGAATATCCTCCAGGAAGTTTCTAAGCCATTCCGCTTCTTCCGCTGTTTTGTCTAAGGCTATGAAATCTGATTCCATAATAGACCGGGCAATACATATTTGCCTCGAGGATTTCCATGACACGGCTGCATTACCAAGTGTGAAAAAAAATCCACTCGTTGATTTGGAATCCACTATATCATATATCCAGTTAGCATCGTTGTATCCCTCTAGAACAGCATGATATCTCACGTAATGTAGCCCATATTTTGAAGTTTATCTCAGATACCTCAAAACTCTTACTATGGCTTTCCAGTGGTTATGTCATGGATTGCTCGTATATCTGCTAAGCCAGTTCACAACTTGAGCGATATCATGTCGTGTGCAATTCGTGAGATACATCAGACTTCCGATGATTCTCGAATACTCTAATTTTGATACGCTTGAACCAGTATTCGTTGATAGATGAAGAGTTAGGTCTACATGGATTTTAGCCACATTTAGATCCCATTTCATATATTTCTCAAGTATCTTCTCAATATAATAAGTCTGAGATAATATATATCCGTCTGATGTCCTAGAAATCTTAATTCCTAGGATCACATCAGCTACTCCCAAATCTTTCATATCAAATCTGCTGGATAATACGTTTTTGGTAGACTGAATCATTTCATGATTACTACCAATTATCAGCATATCGTCTACATAGAGACACACAATGACATATCATTTTTGAGTTGATTTGGTGTACACACACTTATCACACTCATTGGTTTTGAACCCACTTGACAACATTTCTTTGTCAAATTTCTCATGCTATTGTTTAGGTGATTGTTTTAATCCGTACAAGGATTTTACAAGTTTGCACACCTTCTGTTCTTGTCCAGGAACATTAAGCCATTCTGGTTGTTCCATGTAAATCTCTTCATCTAATTCACCATTCAAGAATGCCGTCTTTACATCCATTTGATGTATTTCAAGACCAAATATAGCTGCTATGGCTATGAGCATTCTTATCGATGTGATACGAGTCACTGGTGAATAGGTGTCAAAGTAATCAAGACATTCCTTTTGTTTATAACCTTTTATGACAAGTCTTGCCTTGTACTTATCTATTGATCCATCTGTTTTCATCTTCCGTTTGAATATCCATTTGTAGCCCAGTGGCTTACAACCTGGAGGAAGATCAACCAACTCCCAAGTATGGTTCAGTAGGATGGAATCAATCTCACTGTTGATAGTTTTTTTCCACAGAGGTGCCTCCGGACAAGACATAGTTTTTTTTATAGCTTTGAGGCTCATTTTCTAACAAGTATGTCAGAAAATCGGGACCAAGCGACTTAGATGTTCTAGCTCTTTTGCTACGTCTAGGATCGATTGTCTCAATGTTTGCACGTTGAACTGATTCTTGGTCAACCTGATCACTGTCTTTGACAGTATCAATCGTTCTTTTGAGAGACTTTGTTCTTTGTCTTTCCTTACAAGGAAACGTCTCTTTAAAAAATGTGGCATTTCTTGACTCAATTATCATACTCGGATTGATGTTAGGAATCTCAGACTTGTATACCAAGAATCGATACGCACTGCTGTTGCGAGCATATCCAATGAATATACAGTCAACAGTTTTGGGTCATATTCTAACCTTCTTAGGTTTAGGAACCATCACTTTGGCAAGACACCCCCACACTTTTAGGTATTTGTAGGAAGGTACGTGACATTTCCACAACTAATATGGTGTCTTGTCCAATCTTCTGTGATGAAGCTTGTTTAGAACGTAGTTTGCGGAAAGCAAGGCTTCCCCCCACAAGTTCTGAGGTAAACCAGAACTTGTCAACATGGCGTTCATCATTTCCTTCAACGTTCGGTTTTTGCGCTCAGCAATCCCATTTTGTTGAGGAGAATAAGAAGTAGTGGTTTCGTGAAAAATTTCGTGCACATAATAATATTCACCGAATGGTGAAACATATTCACCACCTCTATCACTCCTGATTCTTTTGATTTTCTCGCCAAGTTGATTTTCAACTTCGTTCTTATAATGTATAAAGCTCTCAATAGCTTCATCTTTGCTCCTCAGCAAATACACATAACAAAATCTTGTGGTATCTTCGATAAAAATGACAAAGTACTTTTTACCTACTCTTGTTTGAACAATATTAATATCACACACGTCAGTGTGTACAAGTTCTAAGGGCTCAGAACTGTATTCTATGGAATGAAATGATGTTTTATGCATTTTTGCTTCAACACATACCTCACACTTATGTTGGCTATCAATTGCAAATTTAGGTATAAGGTCCATGTTAATTAATTTATGCATTGTATCATAATTAACATGTCCTAACCTCTCATGCCATACATTTTGTGACTCAATAATATAAGCAGAAGTACTAGCTTTGTTAATAGCACGATTTACAGTCATTACATTGAGTTTGAAAAGGCCCTCCATGAGGTATCATTTTCCTACATACACATCATTCTTAGTCATTACAAACTTGTCAGAAACAAATACAAGCTTAAAACCAGCCTTCCTAAGGAGAGAGCCCGAGACAAGTTCTTCCGAATATCTGGAACATGCAATACATTCTTCAATGTAAGCTCATTTCTGGATGTCATCTTCAGAACTACTGTGCCTTGTCCAACCACTCTAGAGGTAGATGAGTTTCCCATTGTCAGATGATCGCCGCCATCGACCTTATGATACAAGGAAAACAACTTGCTATCTGTAAAGATATGACGAGTAGCCCCAGTGTCTACCCATCATTCTCTCGGATTCCCAACCAAGTTGGCTTCAGTTACCATTGCTGATAGGTTCATCTTGAGATCTCATCAGTCAGCTGTTCATCTTCAGTGACATGGGCCTCATTTTTCTTTTTCTTGCCATTGTCCTGAGATTTCTTATTTCTGCAGTCTTTTGACATTTGACCGCTCTTTCCATATTTGTAGCACTTCCCCTTGAACTTCTTGTTCGCTTGGGAAGAACCAGCTCCACTGTTCTTTCTCTTCTTGCTACCCTTTACACCCTCATTGATGTTGGCCTTAAACTCCATAGTCTTGTAGCTGGCCTTATCGGACATCATGTTGTCCTCCTCGATTCTCAATCGAACTCCAAGGTATTCAAGGCTTATTTGATTCTTCTTGTGTTTCAGATAGCTCCTGAAGTCATTCCATGATGGAGGTAACTTTTCAATTATAGTGGCAACCTGAAACGTCTCACAGAGTTTCATACCTTCATCCAGTATTTCATGAATGATCAACTGGAGTTCACCTAACTGAGACATCACTGTTCTTGAATCTACCATCTTGTAGTCCAGAAACCTACCCACGATAAATTTCTTTTGACCGGCATCCTCTGTTTTGTATTTCTTCTCAAGAGATTCCCAGAGAATCTTCGCAGAAGACATGCATTGGTACACATTGTACAGGATATTGTCAAGCCCACCCAAAATATAGTTCTTGCACAGGAAGTCTCCAGATAGCCATGTCTGTTCTCGCAGTTCCTTGGCAGTTTCCGATTCATCCTCCACAGGACCCGGAGGATCTTTGAGGAAATTAGCCAATTGGAGAGTGGTCAGGTAGAACAACATTTTGCTCTGCCATTGTTTGAAGTTTGCCCTACCAAACTTCTCCGGTTTTTCTCCATGGAGACCGGTACTGTGATGTTTTCGCTAGCCATATGTAACTGGAAAACAAATAGGGGTCAATAAATCTACAAAAGTCAAATTGCACAACGATCAACAAATGATCTTGTTCTAAGTGATATACCGAGTATCCATTTATTGTTCTATTGGACATTCGTACCAATAAACACAAGTCCTTGAATTTCCAACCAAGATTTCTTATGAAAAGTAGATAAAAGAATATTCCTAGAGGACGATGTGGGTCCGGAGTAACCACTTAAGTCTCTGACCACTTAGGCTCTTATCGCCTTTTTGACAGAATATCCTTTAACCACTTTCTCAATAGAACCTCTTAGCAATTCAAACTCAGTATTTCACTTTTAAATGTCACAATACAGTATACGATATGTGTAGATATATGTGTATGTGTCAAACAAGATTGGATGGAATTACTTGTGTAAAATTACACTTAAATTCTCAACCAAGTATGCAACACACAATTAGTTTTCAACTTTATCACCATGTGTATGCTTGTGATAATTGAAAAACCTAATAATAACTTAAATCTATACTACCAAGATTATTGTGATTCAGTATATGATTAACTAAGTTAATATTATTAATACTTGAATTACTCTAAGTCTTTGCAATTTATAACAATTCTAGGACTAATTCGTTAGTGTCGCGTTCGTATCTACATTCGAACGAGACTGTCCAGTGTGTGTACGTTCGTGTTGCGTTCGAGAACGCGTTCGAACGAAGTATTCCATAGAGTTCACATTCGTGTAGCGTTTGATAACACGTTCAAACAGAATGTTTCCAGAGAGTTCACGTTCGTCTAACGTTCGTGAACGCGTTCGAACGGAATAATTCCAGAGAGTTTGCGTTCGAGTTACGTTTAGGACGCGTTTGAATGAACTAAATCAGAAGGTCTACATTCGATTTGCGTTTGAATACGCGTTTGAACATTCTTAGGCAGAAGGCTTGCGTTCGAGTTGCATTTGAAGACGTGTTCGAATGTTCTTACAAATTTTCAGATTTTTACCTGCGCGTTCGTCGGGCGTTCGAACGCCCTACGTATTTTTCATGTATATACAATATTTTCCCAGAAATTTTCCTAACCTAGCATGCGAATCACTATCTAACAACACTCAATTGATAAGTTCTTAAGATTGTTGGATATTTAGTGTCATTAAACATCAATTCAACATGCTTTTAACAATCAAACCACAGAATTCAAAAGTAGATCTAACATGCAAACCCTATAATATCAAGAACTCGAAAACTGTAAAAAATGAAGGAAAACCTGGAAAAACGACAAATGCAATAGTCCAGGTCGAGAAGATTTTATGTCCTTAAGAACTTATCAGCCCCGTCTCGGTGCTCTACGGATTTCGTGGCTAATGTTCTCCCAGGATAACTCGGATTCCTCTTGTTCAAGGGGCACTCCTTAACAAGATCACGAACTTGAAAATGGTGGGACTCTCTCTTTACTCAAAAACGGAATATGAGACTCAAGACTTGTTTTTTCTTGAAATTGGATTCTTAGAATAAACTTCCACACTTCTTAAATAGACATGGAATGGTGCCTTAAGGGCACCCTTTGGTTTGGGATGCAACCCTCCTAAGGGTTGTATCCCTTCCATGTATCATATGGAAGTTTTTTATTCTAAATTGGAGGACATATCCCCATGAGGTACCATCCAATGGATATGTCCCTCCTCTATCCAAAGTCAACATTTTGAAGAATTTTCTACAATGGCTTCCACCAATTTCTCCACCAATTGCTCCACCAAACATGGCATCAAACATGGTATCAAATATGGCACCAAACATGTCACCAAATCCTCCACCAAACATGCAAGCATGTTTGGTGGAAGTTTGACAATTTTTATTTTTATTTTGAAAATGACTTAAATAATTACACATAACACACTTTCGAATATTTTATCAATTTTGGTCATGGAAACTTCAGAATTCTAATTTATTATGAACTTCAATGTTGTAGATCTTTGAGTCTTATTTAATCTGGAACTTGAATCACCTCAATCCGATATCGGAGTAAAGAGTTATGGCCAAAATACGACAATTGCGCAAAGTTGGAATTTCTGAAATGGTACTTCGTTAGAACGCCATTTCAAGTTTCCAATCTCCAAAATCAAAATGTCAAGTCCATTTTTTTCCCTTATTTGTTCCACATTTCATCCTGATTGATTCTATTAAGTCTCGATTTTATTTTATCTGCAAAATAAACTAAAACACATCAAAACGTTCATAAAACTCGAGAAACTATACAAAATATTAAGTAAAATGAGCGGTAAATAATGATATATTTTCCACTCATCATATATCGAGCTAGCATGAGGACCAAATGGACCTACGGTTCCCGAGCTCCAATAATATCGAAATATTAATTAAGCTCTTAATTAAATATTTCAAATTATTAATTCCAGATTATTCCACTAAAAACCTGAAGCTGTACTCTCGTTGCTGCAGATGGTATATTATGCCGAACCAAGTCAGTGTCCATCGATATAGTCACTACATATAGATTAACCATTCACGAGTATCTCGTAATTAGAGTCGGGTCATAATATCCATTATACCCCTTTAATTATTTTTACCTTAAATACCATTGATTCTCTAATGAATGGTTTATTCATAACCATTATGAATTTTGATCTTTCTATTCGTTATAGAAAGACTTGAGCGCTCTAACCATTCAAGTACCAAATCAACCCTTAAGA